>JAOTAZ010000007.1:25680043-25692150 GCA_025629785.1 Erythroxylum oxycarpum | reverse complement strand
CCAAGATTTATTTCTATTGATTGTTAAATTCTCATTATTTTGTTTCTAGTTATTTTTCAATTTCAATTTTCAATTAATTTCTGTTTAATTCCCAAATTGCAAAACCCCCCTTTTTATTGTGTAACTATTAACGTCTGAATTCCTCGTGGGAACGATCCCGACTTTCCCAATATATCAATTAGATGTTAAAAATGTCTTCCTCAATAGTGATCTTAAAGAAGAGGTATATATGAAAATGCCTTCAGGACTAAAAGAAACTACACATCTTTAGAGGGTATACAAGTTCAAAAAATCACCCTACGACTTGAAACAATCATCTTAGGCCTGGCTTGGTAGATTTGCAAAGGCAATGAAGAAACTTGGCTACTACTAATGTCAAACTAATCACACCTTGTTTGTTTGACGGCTAACTAATGATAAAGTGACTATTCTTATAGTTTATTTTGATGATATTATTATTACATGTGATGATTGGGAAGACATGAAGGACTTAAAAGGTGCTTTGGCCTGAGAATTTGAAGTTAAGGATATAATTTATTTAAGATATTTTTTAGGGATGAAGGTGGCCAAATCTAGTAAGGGCATTTCAGTGTCCCAAAGGAAGTATACACTTAACCTTTTACAGGAAACTGAGATGATGGGTTCAAAGCCTGCTAAGATACCCATATAATCAACTTATAAATTGAGTCTTAAAGAAGAAGGCACACTAGTGGATACAGGGAGATATCAAAGATTAGTTGAAAAACTGATCTCACACTTGACCATACATTAGTTTTCTTGTGAGTGTGATTAGTTAGTTTATGAGCAACTCTTAATAGGAACATATGGATGTAGTATTCAGAATTTTGAAGTATTTGAAAATGAATCCTAAAAAAGGATTATTCTTCAAGAAATGTGAGACAAAGAGTATTGAAGTATTGACAGATGCTGATTAAGCTAGAGCAATGACTAACAGGAGGTCTGTAACAGGTTATTGTACCTTTGTGTGGGGTAATCCGGTAACTTGAAAATGTAAAAAACAATCAATGGTTGCCAAAAGTAGCATAGAGGCTGAATATAGAGCAATAAAATTGGGAATTTGTAAAGGAATATGGATTAAAAGACTTTTGGCTAAACACTAGATCAAAGTAGAGCCTTAGATGAGGTTGTGGTGTAACAACCTAGCAATTATTAAGATTGCAAAAAGTCTTATCGATCATGAGAGAACTAAACATGTATAGATAGATTGTCATTTCATAAAGAAGAAAGTATATTCTAGTTTAATTGATCTAGCTCACATTCCCACTAGCAAACAAGTTGCAGATGTTTTCACAAAAACACTTATTGGAGTTAGATTTGAAGAGTTAATCAGTACGCTAAGACTGATAGACATCTATTTACCAGCTTGAGAGAGAGTGTTGGCAGAATATTTTCAATTTTATTACTTTTTTTGTTTCCTTATTTATTAAATAGTTTATTTCCTAAGATGTCATTTTATCTTTTAACATTTTGGTCCCTATTTTTGTGGGATCTTATTTACTTCTTTATTATCCTTTATTCTTGGTAATAATCAAGGGATTCAAAAGTAGACCTGTCGCTTATCTATATGTATTTCGGTCATTCATGAGAATAGTATACAGACAATATTGGATTATCTTGCAATCTTCTGAGTCCAATTGTGCATAAAGCTCTGGCATTTATTAATGATTAAAGTGATTAATGCCATGGTATGAGCCCTTGTGCCGAGGTAGGCTTCATAGTTGCTCCTCGGAGCTCGTAAGATTATAATTTGGGCTCAATGTTGGCACCGAGTTGAGACCAACAACACAGGTATATAAACAGGTTCAAACTTTGTGCCTGACTGATCAAGCATGAACTTCTAATCTGCAAAAAGTCTCAATTTTGATTCCGATTTTAACAGGTTAGTCGAAACATTTTATAAACGTTCAGAACTTCAGTTATATAAACAGGTTCAAACTTTTTCTGAATACTTAACAGATTTAACTCAGAGCTTAGTCAGTCAACTTTACCACTCACGACTTCAAACTCAGAGAAAAAGAAAAAAATGCGAAACATTCTCTGTAAACGAGAGTAAAGTGTTGGTGGGCTGCATCATCTGAGAAATCTGATTGGCTAACAGATAGTTTCCTCAAATCTGATTGGCCAATCTGTGCTCTCATGCGTCACACTTGTTTTCTCCACATCTTCATTGGATAGAAGTCTCTAGACAGACAGAGGCAGACTTTGAAAGGTCTAGAGGAACATGGAAGTGAACCCACCGCACAATCATAGAACACTAAGGATGACCTTGACCCTGACCCTATCCTTGAGTCCTTTCTCATAACAAAAAAGCGTTGCCTTTATTTCCAACAACCAAAGATTGGTCCTTTTTTTCCTTTGGCATTGTGGTTTCCAGGAAATTCAGACAGTAGTCCCTCTCATGTTGCAAAGATGTTGTCTTTTCTTCTTCTTTTTTTTTTCTGTTTTCCCTTCCGTTTCTGTTTTCGGTTTTGGAAATACCGAGGTTCCATCTTTACTTACTGTAAGTACAAATAGTGATCATGACAGCATAGACAGAAAAAGAAGAAGAAGGTCTAGACATAGAAATGAACTATGGCCGGTGGAGCCCGCAAACACCAACATAATTGGACATCTCATCTCAGCCACCTCCTTATTGGCCATTAACATTTTAATTTAATGAAAATTAGATCGCGTTACTTATAGTAAGTGCTGTAAGAAAGAACATGATAAAGTGGCACAACTGCAATTCCACCATTCAACTCGGGGTATTTAGTTATCATACTTTTATAAGTAGTCACAGAGGGTCACCTAGCTAGCTCGCTTTATAGTGAGGCAGCAGTTCTTTTTGCTTACAATGGCGGAGCTCGTCTTGACCAAGCTTCATCCTCTATTTAAGCTTTGGTTCTTGCTGTTTCTGAGTCTGATTCATTTCTCAGCCTCCGAGATCATCTTTGAAGAGACTTTTGAAGGTAAGCTCCTCTGTAACTATAGTTTGTTTTTGTCTGCGCTAAACTATAACTTGATGTGATTAGGAGACAGTGACAAGTTTCCACATCATCCATAACTTGGATTCAGAAGATTTCAAGTGCAAAACTTGACTCTTGGAAGTTGAAGCTATAGTAACCTTTTGTTTTTGGCTTCTGATACGTTCTTGCCTCTCGATGAGCTACACAAGAAAACAAAGATTCCAGCTTTAACAGAGTCCTTCTCTTTAATTTTTTACTTTTGTGGTGTAAGGTCGTGATCTAATTGCAAATGTGACGTTTTCTTTTGCTGAGAGAGCTCCTTTAGAAAGAGTAGTACCTTTATAATTTGCTTCTTTGCTTAACTGAAAGGAAGTACCTTTCTGGGTATTATTGCTATGGCTTTAGGAAAAGGAGTGCTTTGGCTTGATTATGGTTATATGTTTAACTGCTCAAACCTTATTTAGTTTGGTGTGTCGTTGACTTCTCCTATGTCTTGGGAAACAGATGGGTGGCAAAGCCGATGGGTTAGATCTGATTGGAAGAGGAGTGAAGGAAAAGCAGGGTCATTCAAACACACAGCTGGGAAGTGGTCTGGAGATCCAGACGATAAAGGTATTATCATATTCCCTGATCGAGATATTTAATGTCAGAGCAAGTACATCATATTGAATCACCTGAAGCACACGCCTGGGCGCACACATTCACACATATATTCACCTGATAAAATGCAACAGAAAGGGAAGAATAGGAATGTTTGCAATTAGAGAGAACTCTGTTTATATGATAATGTTTGCAATTAGAGAGAACTATGTTTATATGACAATATTTTGTGCAGGTATTCAGACAACCACTGATGCCAGGCATTTTGCGATGTCTGCAAAGATACCGGAATTTAACAACAAGAACAGAACATTGGTCCTTCAATACTCGATAAGGTTTGAGCAGGACATTGAGTGTGGTGGTGGATACATAAAACTTCTCTCGGGTTTTGTAAATCAAAAGAAATTTGGTGGAGACGCCCCGTACAGGTGCATCTACAATTGGCTCTATTATGGTTTTTTGCATGAATTAATGCACTTAAATTTCAGTTGTTATGTCTTAGATCGGAGTTAGAACCTTCATTAGTTTTCTTGCCGTCAGTTCCTTTGTTAGCTTTCTTTAAATATCACTTCTTCACTGCTAAGGTTCTTGCTAGTCAACCCACTCCTCTCTCTCCCTTTTCCTCTCTCCATCTCCTTTTCCCCTCTTCTCTTGTTTCTCATTGCTTTGTTTCTTGAAGAGTTTTCTATTGACATCATTTGCCAATTTCTGCAGTGTGATGTTTGGACCAGATATCTGTGGAACACAAACAAAGAAGCTGCATGTCATTCTTTCTTACCAGGGTCAGAACTATCCTATTAAGAAGGCTTTGGAATGTGAAACCGACAAGTTGACGCATTTCTACACATTCATCCTAAGACCTGATGCAAGTTATAGCATCCTAATTGATGGTCGTGAAAGGGATTCAGGAAGCATGTATACAGATTGGGATATCCTTCCTCCGCGGAAGATTAGAGATGTTAATGCTAAAAAGGTTTCCAGATTCTACGCTCAAGAGCTTGAATTTGATTTTATTTTAGATTGCTCATTCAAGAGTGAACTTAGATGCTATAACCTTTCACTGGCTTCCTTTCCATTTTCACAGCCTGCAGACTGGGATGACAGAGAGTACATTGATGATCCTGATGCTGTGAAGCCCCAAGTATGCGTCAAACTTCCTTTCTTTCTTTTTTGTCCATGTTTTGGATATAGTGGTGTGTACTTAAATGTTATTATCTTCATGATGCAGGGCTATGATTCTATTCCGAAAGAAATTCCGGACCCAAAAGCTAAAGAGGTTAGTTGATTAGCTGTAAGTTAACTTCTTGGAAAAACAAACCACATGGTTATCTGCATTTTGAATTCTTGTGCCACCACAAAACTGATCAATCTGTTACCAGCTAACTATGTCTCATATAGACTTCTTGATGATAACACGAACACAATTGTTTCGTGATTTGATTCTTACTGGTTATATGATTCATGATAATACTGAAGAATGAAAAGCTAAATCGCACCATCATTTTCTCTTTGCTTAGCCTGAAGACTGGGACGATGAAGAGAATGGTATATGGAAACCCCCAAAGATACCAAATCCAGCATACAAAGGACCATGGAAGCCCAAGGTATGATAATTTGGATTTTAATAAGTTAAAAGCTTCTGTACTTAAAAGAGATTCTCATCATGCAAATTTCTTATAATATGGCAGAAGATCAAGAACCCTAACTACAAAGGGAAGTGGAAGATTCCTTATATTGATAATCCAGGTATTCTCATATTTGTTATTTGCTGCAATTTCTTTCCTATTTGTTCTTTTGAAGGAGTATCCATTCTGAAAATTTCCTCCCTTGTGTCTTCAGAGTTTGAAGATGACCCTGACCTTTATGTGCTTAAGCCAATCAAGTATGTTGGGATCGAAGTATGGCAGGTACAGAAGCTAAAAAAATTCACCATTTTCTGCTCTGGGTTTCATATTCTAAATCAGTAATACCATAGCACATATTCTCTTTATTGTGATTGCAGGTGAAGGCTGGATCAATTTTTGATAATGTACTAATATGTGATGATCCTGAGTATGCGAAACAAGCAGTACAAGAAGTTCTAGCAAATAGGGAGGTAAGTAGTTATCTTTGGCAGTTGGTGTGTGGAAATGGAACTATATGATTTCATAGGACTAAATTGGATTGTTTGTTGGGAAATTCAGATCGAAAAGGAGGCATTTGAAGAAGCAGAAAAAATAAGAAAAGCGAAGGAGGAAGAGGTTGTTAACTTAACTGGACAAATTTATTCACTAAATTATCTATCAGCTTCTGGTTTTTTTGTGAAAGATATTTTTTTGGGTTGTGCAGGAAGCTCAGAGAGCTAGAGAGGACGGTGAAAGGAGAAGAAAAGAAAGAGGGTACGACAGACATCGGAGAGATCGATATAGAGACAGATACAGAAAGGTTTGTGTCTGAATCGTTTGGTATTATGCTTCTAAAGATTGTACGAAGAAATCAAACTTGTTTTTTTTAAGGGTAATGATCTTTACCCTTAACTAATGAAAAAGATGTTATTTTGCAGCATGATCCGAGAGATTACATGGATGATTATCATGTAAGAATGAGTCTGCTTCTTCTTATATTTCTTCATTTACATGCTTAATACCAATCTAGTAACCCAACTGTTCTTGTTTGGTGTATTTGATTTTGGGATGCAGGATGAGCTTTGACGGAAGGGCTTGCATTTGCGAGAATCAGACAGGCATGAGACAAGACAACTACATCGGATTGGAGGCAATCCCTTCTGTTATTGTCTTTCTGGTTTACTGTTTCCATGAAACTATTGTGATGTTAACATCCCAAGCAGCTTGGGTGAATCTATGGAGGATTCTATGAACTCTTTTACAATCTTTTTATCTTTGAAACAAAAACATGTCCCATCATAACATGTTGGTAGCAGAGGTAGTGGCAAAATTGAATATGACCAAATTGAATACGAGTGTTATTCAATGTCACACTTAATAATCAGTCTAATTACCATTTTATAGCTTATAAAAGAGTTTATAAGTTTGATTGATCGCAAATAAAATTTTATTAATTTTATCGAAAATAATTTACCTTATTCAATTTTAATTTAATTAGGTTTGTATTTCGAAAAATTCTCATCCAAGGCTTGTCCAATTCATGAGGCCCAACTTAATGGATTATATGCACATTGCTTCCCTAAACAACACAGAACTCAGAAGTAGGGGAAAAAAAAAAGATATCTTTAACCTTCTTTCTTAAACCCCATTTCTTGGAAGAGGCAGAAGAAGAAAAACAATGGCTTCAGCTTCTCTACTGCGATTTTCACCGATTCCCACTTCGAAAATGGTATCAAAATTTCACCTTGTTTCTTCCTTGTTACCGCCTCTCTGTCTCTCTTTCAACCCACTGTCCAGTTCACGCCGGTCGCCGAAATCAACCGTCACCCGCATGTCATACAATCCCACGCCGGCCACCGACCGTCTGATATCGGCCGTCTCTTACACACTCCCCTTCTTCAACTCTTTACAGTACGGTCGTTTCCTTTTCACCCAATACCCATCTCTGGGTCTCCTTTTTGAACCTCTTGTACCTCTCTTAAGCCTCTATCGATCCGTTCCCTATGCTAGTTTCGTGGCCTTTTTTGGTCTTTATTTAGGGGTTGTCAGAAACCCTAGTTTCAGCCAGTATGTGAGGTTCAATTCGATGCAAGCTGTGACCTTGGATGTTCTCCTGGTTGTGCCTTTGCTTTTGGCTCGAATCTTTAACCCGGGTCGAAGTGGGTTTGGGTTCAAGTTGATGGTTTGGGGTCATAATGCGGTGTTCGTGTTTAGTTGCTTCTGCTTTGTGTACGGGTTGGTGAGTTGTGTTCTGGGTAAGACTCCTTACCTGCCCTTTGTTGCTGATGCTGCTGGTAGGCAAATTTAAGGCCTGTCATGCTCTGTTCGCAAGGTGTTTGAAGTATGTTCACGAGAGGATGGAAATCAAAATGGGCTAGCTTCGCTTATCTGGGATTGTTTCACTGGTATTTTGGGAATTGAAATGTTCCTTTTTCGGAGAATTTTGAGTTGCAACTATCCGAGTCATTCTTACTGTTTTTTCTCCATGTTCTGCTTCTTTAGATGGTCAAAAGTTCCTATGTTTTCGGGACCCGTACAATAACATTCTGACAGAAGATTTCATTTCCTCAAAGAGTAACCCCTATGAATTTTGCTTTGCCTCTTTTGTGCTAATTTTACTTGAGGATCACTTATCTGGTATGAGGTTTTAGATATCAGGTCGTTTTCAAGAAGTGGTATCTCAATTCCAGTTCCAGAAACAGAACATAAAGATCCTTGGAATGGTTTCCCAGAAACACATTAAAGCTATACTAAGCTTTTCAGTTCAGAAGATCATTAACAAGTGTACCTTTTGAAGAGATGTAGATTCAATGCCTGTTTTGCTTCCTAGATGCAAAATGAAAGGACCATACCAACATTAAGCAAATCAACTTATAAAACCAATCCATTATCTCGAAAAAGACACTGCAAAAAGAATACGGTCTCTGTTGTTTACAAGTTTCGAAGTAAACGAATTAGTTCATATGGGAAGTCAGTTGTGATTCTCATATCTAAAAGCTTAATTTCAAACAAAACATTCTAATACAAAACACAAAGGACCCTCAACTCACAACATCACCAACAACTACACTCGCTCGCATCTAGATCCTTGCTCGTTTCTTTTTAACTAGTCCCTTGGAGGTCAAGCATTAAGGTTCAATCACGAACAGAGGCTGTCGTGGTGACAAAAGGTAAATCCAAATCACTTGACAGAAATTGAAAAAACTTTTAAGTTTTGTTTGTCAATGGAAGAACAAAGTCTTACCATATCAACACTGACTGACTTGCCATCTTCTACAAGGATCTCAACTATGGTTCCAGATTGATCAGCCTGAAGAGTAATACGTTTGGAGAAAGTTAACACTCGGGTAAATGCTGCATCAGTGATCATATAAACTCACATGCCAGTACATCCTAATGCGGATCATCAATACTGTTACAATCTAACTTAACGTTGAATACTTGTTACTTTATATCCTCATTCATCTAGCAGGCATCCATATCCACAGAAAACAATTGTTGTTCACTAAGAGCTTATTATGATAAAACAGGCACTAGTAAAACTGAATGGAGAAGATACTTCAAACTTACTTCTATCTCATTCATCAATTTCATGGCTTCAATGATGCATAAGACCTGCCCCTTCTGCACCTTGTCTCCAACCTAGAATGGAAATGCTTATCGTTTTCCACATCAAGCATAAACTTTCATCAATGAGAAACAGTAAAAGCACCAATAGAAGTTATTTACCTTCACGAATGGGGGTTCACCGGGGCCAGGGCTTCTGTAGAATGTTCCTGCCATAGGGCATTTAAGTGGTGGATGTGAAGACTTTGGGGATTTGGCAGCAGCAGGAGCAGGTGATGGTGCAGCAGAAGATGCAGGGCTAGATGCTGCAGGAGCAGCTGCAGGAAGGGGTGGTGGTATTGCTGGTGGTACTGATGGGGAACTCATTATAACAGGAGCAGGAGATGATGGTTGAGGCAAGGCCTCCTTTTTCCTAATTATCAGTTCACAGTCAAGTTGTTTCAACTGTAACTCTACAATATCCCTTGAATCAACAAGTCTGCAACAAGTAAAGAATATCTTTGTTACAATAAAAATGGAGTCTATGTGAAAAGTACAAATTTTGATTCAATTCACTCACTTAACAAGGCTTGATACTTGAGTAATGAATTCAGAGATAGATTCCTCTGTAGCCAAAGTTGGTGGTGAAGATTCATTTGATGGCTTAGCATCCTTTGCTTCCTGTGATGGCACTTCTGTTTTAGGAGGAGATGATGGTGCAGCATTTGAGGATCCCTCGACAGCAACCTTGAAGGCAACAGATGACCCCAAAAGCGTGTCGAGGAAGGAACAAAAATTTGAAAATAGATCTGCTAACGGAAACTTTTGAAAGAAGTTTACCTCATTCAATTGTCCTTTCACCACAGTGGAACAGTTGTGACCAGGCTGCAAACCCATAATATTCACAAAATTTTGTTCTTTATAAAAGAGTCTCAATATGCTAATTTGAAATGAAATGTAAATAAATGGTTAAAACTGGAGAATATAGTCTAATCATAAGAAGAATTCCATTAAGAAAAAGCAATGTATGTGAACAGAGCAGGTCCAGATTTGTAATAATGAGATTCAAAATGCCTCAATCATATGAACAGCTTCTGATACTACAAAGTGAATAAGATATAAAATGTGCAGGCCTAACATGTCAAAAATTGCACGAGAGAGAGAATGCATGAGGGCATTTCTCTTTTCTTCAAGTTTAAGAAATCATCAGGATACCATACTAGCTTAGTCTGCCAATTGCATTCTACAAGGTCACGATGCAACCCACTAGACATATCTACTTGGGCCATGACCAATCCATCTGGTCTCCATCATACTAACATCAATGATTGCTCCGATAACTACAGCTCTTGCAACAAAAAGAACAACATTCTACAAGTTCCCAATGCAACCCACTATACAGATCTACTTGGACCATGACCAATCTGTTTGGTCTCCATCGTACTAACATCAATGATTGCTCCGATAACTACTGCTCTTGCAACAAAAAGAACAATAAAGCGTACACATCCTAACACCTCTCAAAATGACTGCAACTGCATTCTGAAATTTATTGTTTCAGCAACAAGCAGACAGTATATGCAATGGACTACTAAGTTATGCTAAACCTCCAGTGTGTGGTCAAGTGATCGCTCAGAGAAGTTTATTTAAAGACAAGTAGAAGAAAACTCAATTTGTCCACTGCTTACTCCATCAGAAAGCCAGACAGTAGATAGCACAATTTTTAAGATAGAGAAGTTAATAACTTATAGGCTACAGGTTTTTTTTTTCCCCCTTTTTTCTGATCCTTAATACAAACATTTCTTAACAGAGAGGCCTACAAAGAAGTTGATACATAACATTTCAAATCTTGTTTAGACCGTGGTTAAAGAGAAGCAAACTCTCATGTTCTGGAGATAAAATGTCATAAAAATGTCAAGACATCAAATTTCTCCATTAACTTCATTTAAGATTTTGCAACAACTGACCAACATGCAATAGTCGCGTGGGACACTTTCTACTTTAAAATGACAGCACAGGCATGCAACACTTCGATGTGGCTTCCTATTGGCTGTTTCCGTTGAAACAGATGAAGATTAAATGTAGCAATTCAATTTCTTTTTTCTTCACTTCCCAATTTTCGTCAGCAACTAGTTAACCCTGAATCGAGTTCAGTTCCTAATTCTCCAGAAATTGCCGTACAATTGAAAAAAAAAAAAACCAAAGTAAAGCAGCAAATTAACTGACAATAGATTTTCATCAAGTGAAACAAGGAGATAAACCTCAATGATTCGAGGAATTGTAGAAAATAATCAAATGAACTGCATTTTATTATGTAATGGAACTCAAAGTTCTCATCAATATCATTGTATCTTTAATGTTATTTCCATCGCTCAGGGGTCAACAATGATGAAATCAACTAAAAAGATCTTATAATCTAGTCTCCCTCTCCTTTTCATGGTTTTAGCTTCTCTGGAATCTCAAGACAATAACAAAGGGAAATAACATAAACGGAAAAGAAGAGCAAACCATCCTAAATGATAGACTATCAAATCAAAGGTAAAGCATTTAAGAACCGTATAAAATGGCATTCCAATCTTGAAATGTAGCATAAGCCAAACCAAAACAACAAGAAACCTAAAGATTCACAAACATCAACACTATTCTCCACATTCCTCGGAAAACCAAATGAAGGAGCCAATTCAAGTAAAAGCAAAAGGACAATAGATAACTACTAAAGACTCAAACTTTGTAAAATTCCCAAGAAGAAAAACAAAGAAAGATGAATTACCCTGGTGAAAAATCGAAGCTTTGGGTTGGGCGAGAGGGGAAAGCAGACCCTGGAAAAGCTGGGGTTATTGCAATGAGGCAAGCTGGTGGTGGAGCTCTTAACCACAGGTGAAGGAGATGGGGTAGTAGAGAGTGAAGAAGCCATCTTTGAAAGCTTGCGTTTTGACAAGCACAGAGAGACAACAAATGGGGTTGGTTGTGATGGATTATATAGATGTTAGAGTAGATTAGGTGAGTGCTTTGGGTTTTCCGTCAGATGGGTTAGTTTCGAGTGCTGAGCTGAAACTGTGACATAGAGAGGCGAGACAGCAGAAACTAAAAAAGCCACCGAATCAGCAACATGGCTTCGCCTTATAGATTTCAGACTTTCCGATGAAACCAATGGGAGTAAAAAGGAGGTAAGATCTTATGTCTAACATTATGTTATGTTTTATATGTTTTAGATATTTATTTATGTGGAGTCTTGCAGAAGACTCGTATAAATAAATGCGAGACTCGCATAAATAAGTGTGGTCGGGCCGATCGTGCAAGGCTCGGATTCATCGAAGACAACCCACGGGCCGATTGGTCCATCCTCTATACAGCAGGCCCTAAGCCCAGCAAGTACGACGGGCTCCAGCCC
>JAOTAZ010000007.1:25647928-25671455 GCA_025629785.1 Erythroxylum oxycarpum | reverse complement strand
TGATGAAATGAAATGAGGAAAATTTTGGTTTCAAAAAGTTCGTGATTTTATATTGATGTTTTATTATTATGATGCCAAGTGAAGTACAGTAGTGATTGTTCATAGCGCACTCTTATCGTAGGAGATGTATCGGAATGACCTACGGGCATCCCGGTGCATACCCTGCAGTAAGGGGGCGCTATAAAAAGAGTTGACTATATGATTATAAAGAATTAAGAATTAAATTTATTACATGTTTGAACACCATAAAAGATAATGTTTTATAAGTTCAAGGTTCAATGAATGACAAGTAAAAGAAGATTTGACAGATCTCAAAAAACAAAAGTGTAAAAAATTTACTAATTAAAAAGAAACATATCTTAAATATAAAATAAAAAGCTAAAATTTCAACTCATCGTAGCCACGGGTTAGGCAATGTTGGTTACAGATTTTTAATACTAGCAGATAAAATCTAAAACATGTATGTATTTAAGGTTATATATCTTTATAGCTTTACAATATTAGTCATGGTTCAGGACACCCTATGGTTGAGATCGTAGATTCTCTTATAACTTGGTAACTTTAGATTAATTTAGGTCCCACCTATGTTGAAGATCGTGTTCAGTCAAAGATGAATGTTTTACCTCTAAATCTTCACCAACTTTAACTCTTATAATTATCCTAAATATACATACACTATTTCTTCTGTTTAGGGTAATTGTGTTTGCATCATACCATACTCTTCAAAAGGATTCTTCCTTGAATCGTTACCTACATCAAAAGTGGAGAAGACGAGTCTTCTGTAAACGTTCGCCGCGACCAACCTTTGTTTATTGTGGCTAATTTTTTTTGTTCGCCGCGGCGATTTGAAAAAAATCCCAAGAAAATCTGGTTTCTGGAAGGTTCTCCACGGTTAGCATTTTTGTTCTCGCCGCGGCGATATATCTTCCTTTATAACTCGAACATACTCTTGTATTTTGATCATAACTTTCTCTGTAGTTATCCAAATTGGGTGATTTTTTATTTGGCATAAACTAAAGACATAAGGATACACTTTTATGAAGAAATAGAGTTTTAATTCTGTCTTTAAGATTTTCAATTTTTGGTTGGAAGTTGAGGTAAGAATTCTACTGAAGCTTATGAACAGTCTAAAATATTTTGAGTATATCTTTTCGTATACTGAACCAAATTGAATGATTTTAGTGTCAATAGAAATTAAGACATTGGAGAACAACTTTACAGAAGGAAGTTTTGTCTAATTGTGTCATTTACTTTATCAAATTTAGTATGGAAAGTTGACCTATATGTGTATTAGAGGAAAAATTTGAAGTGGTCAAGGAAGTTATGAAATTGTTTGACATTGTTTTGTTTCGATCCAATTGTAAATATACATGGTATTAATGAGGGCTTTGATATCTGAATGATTTGTTAATAAGGATCGCAATATTTGCCTTGTGGTAGTGGAATGTTGCAAGTATTGTCACTAGGAATCTTTTGAAATAATACATAATCGATTTCGTATTGTTGAAAGTAAAACAAAATTTTTTCAAATCATCGTTTAAAATTTCTTCCATCTAAAGGCTATAATCTAGTTAGGTCAGGTATAATTTTCAAGACTACGGTGATAGAGGCTGCACTTATGTGGGAAATAATAAGTGCAGAACCTACATTGGTCTCATTTGCAAGTGACATATTAAACCCAAAAGTAGAAATATCTCACACAAAATAATCACACAATATGAAGAAACAACATCGTATTCCAACTGCCAAGAAATTGATGGTGCGGACATTGAATCGAGTAGATTGGTATTCTATAGTTTGGAACAAGTTTCTGAGACCTAAAAATAGTTTCCTGCTATGGTTGGTTATGCTGAATAGAGTCAGTACTATGGACAGGCTTCAATTCCTAAACTATTCAAGGATGTGCATTCTTTGTAATCAAAAGGAAGAGACTAAGGATTTTTTTTTAGTGTGACTACTCTACTGAAATCTGGACAACGATTCTTAGATTAAGTACTGAAGTCCATCTGCTGAATAGACTCCATGAGCTACTACTGGAGTTGCCCCAGCTATCTGTCTCTCAATTTGACAGAGCAGTAATCCTCATTTCAGCGGCTACTTGCTCTCAAGAAATTTAGAAGGAAAGAAACCTACGAAGGTTCCAGATAACTCCCCTATCTTTTACCCTAGAGCTTATCATAATAAGCATCAGAGAGCAACTAATCTCAACCCAGCTGCACTCCAGATGTAGTAGGGGACTAGCTCTCACCTGGAGAGTCTAGTCTCCAACAAGGCAGTAAAGTATCTATATCCTCTCATATCACAAATTGAATCTATGGAGAAAGTGTCTAAACTAACCTGTCGGTATTCAAGCTGTCCCTACCTCTGCCTCAGACCGACATAGAGCTACAAGAAGATGACAAAAGTGGTAGAAATTAACAAACAGGAAAGTTCTTATCTCAGCGAGTTTCCACAACACATCTTACCCAATCGTTCTCCCTTCCGACATATCTGCAAATTCACCATACAACATCAACTCTAAGTAGTATCTCCAGCCTCGAAATCTTACTTTAGGACTTATCGTTGGAACTATTCTCAGTGCGCGGTAGAAGAAGGAGCATGTGAGAGCGTCAGTAGCTTCGTCCCCTAGCCCGCTCCCCTATCTTTCCTAATTGAGCAACTTCTGGAATCGTCATGAAGCAACGATTAGTTATGCCCAAATTGGATTTCATACCCTTCGACTAAAGTGCAGCCGTTTCGATTGCCTCTTTAAGCTCTTTGCTTTGTCATTTTTGTTTAGCCTAAGGGTATGTTTGGGAGTTTAGGGTGGAATGGAATGGAATGGCAATTAATGAAACGGAACATAATGGAGTGGAATGGAATGGAATGAAATGGGTTACTCCATTGTTTGGAAGTTTAAATAAAATAATAGGGAGACTCCTTTGACCATTGTTTGGAAGTGATGCTAAAAATGAATGGAATGGAATGACTTGAAATATTTTTTTTCCAAAATTACCCTTGTAATAAAATATGCATAGTTGCCATGAAACTATTTTAGTAACCCCAAAGCATTTCAAATTGTAGGATTCCTAGAATATAGTTTTTGCCATTTTCCTATATAAGCAATCAACTTTCTTGTTCTTTTTCATTAACCCTCATCGCACTGTACTCTTCGTTAGACATTTATTCATACAGAGAATTTTGCATAGATTTATGAACAGATAAGTTTGAAGCCCAAATTAAAGATGGTCCCATGCATGAAAAATGTGGAGGAAAACGTTCGTCAATGGAAGAAGCCAGTTGAAGGAGAAACGCAATGGACGTAGTAACATGTAGCCACGTAGGTATTTGTTGGACTGGGCTTGTAATTTCATTAATTTTGAGGGTATTTTTGTCATTAAATTAGGGTTTGGAAGGTAAGCCATGCCATTCCATCCCTGATCTCCCAATTTGGGAGGTCACAAAATATTAAATTTTGGATGGTAAAAGATGGCTTCCAAAGCCATTAATTGTCATTCCATCCTATTTCAAAATAGACTCTCAAATAATGGCCTGAGTCATTTGGACCATTTCATTCCATTCCCTTCCATCCTTCCTCCCACATCCAAACATACCCTAAAACTAAAGTAGATGAATTCAAATCCTAATCTTTTATTTTGATCAAATTAAATTGAGCACATTGTCGACCTTAAATGGCTCTTCTAGGGTCCCGGAGGATATACGTAATGATACTTCTACCGAGAAAATATGAAGTACAAATTGATGGTGCGAAATGGACCACAAGGCAAGCAATTATTGTAAAACTTTCAACAAAATGTGGAACTCACATTGCACATCTCTAAGGCAATTGCAGTTTTCGTCGATGATGTCGCTAAGTCGCTTTGCTTTTTATGTATGCAAACTGTTTGGTTCCATGTTTGTGAGGCATGTCACTTCTTGGATCACTTATTTGATCAAAGCTCAAGGCTTTGAACTTATCTCACAGCATTTGGTGCAAAGCGAAATGGATTGATAGTTACTATTTGTTCATGGAAAATGAGTTGATTCATTTGTTAAGTGCATTGGGTACTTGTACTATAGTTTGAAATGGTCCTCTTTCGGGCCTAATCTTATACCTGCAGAAGTGGTTGGACGTCTCTTTCAGTATAAGGACGTCGATACTTAAATGTTGAAGAGAAAGGAGATGAACAGAATAAAATGTAAACCTTTTTTCTTA
Source organism: Erythroxylum oxycarpum (assembly GCA_025629785.1). NCBI lineage: Eukaryota > Viridiplantae > Streptophyta > Magnoliopsida > Malpighiales > Erythroxylaceae > Erythroxylum > Erythroxylum oxycarpum. The sequence goes on along the minus strand of JAOTAZ010000007.1, from coordinate 25,667,260 downwards.
CTGTTGTATTATTTATGTGTAATATATATACAATTGAAAAGGTTCTAGACTATTCACTATGCAGAGGTACAAGATATTATTCTCTGTTATAACCGAAAATGGTTATGTACAGCTGTAAGGTTGTTGCTGAGGGTTAGTCTTCGGTGGTGGCAAGTGCAGAGGGAGACGCACGCTGTCTGGAGAGGAGCTAATGAGAGTGGGCCCAGGGTAAGGCATTTGGCCCAATAGCTTGGACGAAGCATCGATGTCTTGTATGGCAGAGTCCTTTACACCCCCACTCAAACGAAACCTAGGATTGGGAACTAGGTTGAGTTTGAAAGCCAGTTCCTGAAAGCGTGCGGCAGAGAGAGGTTTAGTGAGCAAGTAGGTGAGCTGATCAGCGGTGGGAACGTACCGCACCTCCAGAAGACTAGCGGCGATTTTGTCGCGCACAAAGTGGACATCGATCTCTATGTGCTTGGTGCGGGCGTGAAATACTGGATTTTGAGAGAGAGAGAGCAAGCGCCGTTGTTATCACACCAAAGAACAGGCGATCGAGGAGGTGGAAACCCAAGCTCAGAGAGAAGGGAGGTTAACCAGAGGATCTCGGTAGAGAGCTAAGAAAGACCACGGTACTCGGCCTCTATGCTAGAGCGCGCAACTACCGTCTGTTTCTTGGAGTTTCAGAAGACGAGGTTGCCGCCAAGGAAGACACAGCCACCGCTGGTGGACTTGCGATCGTCGGGAGAGCTAGCCCAGTCAGAGTCGTTGAAAGCCTGAAGATCAAGGAGAGAGGACGACGGCCGGAATAGTAACCCAAGATCAGAGGTGCCTTTCAGGTAACGGAGTACTCTTTTCAGGGCAACCCAGTGAGGAGTGAGGGGAGCCGAGAGAAACTGACTAAGTTTATTAACCACAAAACTAATGTCAGGGCGTTTATTGCAGAGGTACTGGAGAGCACCGACGAGGTTACGATACAGAGAAGGATTGTCAAAGGGCACTCCGTCATGGCGAGAGAGTCTAATCCCGGTAGCGGCTGGAGTGGAACAAGGTTTACAAAGCAGCATATTAGCCTGGGTAAGTATACTCCGAATGTATCCATTCTGAGATAGAAATAAGCCTGTATTGTTTCTGTAAACCTCAAAACCCAAGAAGTAATGTAAATCCCCTAATGTTTTGAGAGCAAATTGTGTACTGAGTTTTGCAATGATTGAATGTATATGTGATTGGTTGTTGCCTGTAATGAGAATGTCATCCACATAAACCAGTAGGATCAGGACAGTGCCATTGGTGTTTAGGTAGAATAGAGAGGTGTCTACCTTAGAGTTGTGAAAACCCCATTGGAGAAGAGCAGATCGAAGTTTATGATACCAGGCCCTTGGGGCCTGCTTTAGGCCATAAAGTGCTTTAGAGAGTTTGCAGACATGGTGAGGGAGAGAGGGATTTTCAAAACCTTGAGGTTGAGTGATGTAGATAAGTTCTTGAAGGTCACCGTTGAGAAAGGCATTGTTAATGTCAATCTGGTGAATACACCAATTGTAAGAGGCAACAAGGGAGAGGACAACTTTAATGGTTGAGGCCTTAACCACAGGAGAGTAGGTGTCTAGAAAGTCAATACCAGGGGTTTGGGAAAAGCCTTTGGCTACAAGGCGGGCTTTGTGTTTGGAAATAGTGCCATCAGCATTAAACTTGGTTCAAAAAACCCATTTGGTACTGAGGATGTGCATAAAGGGATCATAGGGGACTAAGGTCCATGTCTGGTTTTTCTGGAGAGCAGAAAGTTCATCACACATGGCATTATACCAGACTGGACTGCGAAGGGCTTGGGTGACAGTGGCAGGTTCTGAGGAGGGAATAGAATGAAGAGAGGTAGAATGGATTTTAGGTTTGAAAATGCCGCTTTTAGATCTGATTTGCATAGGGTGGGTAGAGGTCAGAAGGGAGGAGGGGAAGAGGAAGTGGGTAACATAGGTGGGGAAGAAGAAGTGTCAGGAATAGTAAAAATAGGAGAAGGAGGGAATACCTGATGATGTGCTGTGGAGGAAGAAGTTATAAGAGACAATTCTTGCACAGGAGAGCTGCTGGAGGATGGCCTTGGATGGAGAAACTGGTGTGGAGAAACAGCAGATTGGAAAATGGATAGTGGTAGACTAGGAGAGGAAGAAGAGGCTGAGGAGGGGTTGGAGGGAAAAAGAGTAGGATAAGGGAACTCAAGCTCATTGAATTCAACATGCCTAGAGATATGAATTTTTCCCTTGCTGGTGAGACATTTATATCCTTTATGAAACGGGCTATAGCCTAGGAAGATACATTTTGTGGTGTGAAAGTTAAATTTGTGAGGGGAATAGAAACGAAGGTATGGAAAGCATGAGCAGCCAAAGTTTTTAAGATAGGTGTAGTTGGGTTGTTTGTGGTATAAAAGTTCAAAGGGGGAGAGGTGTTGTAATTTGGCAGATGGTAGGTTGTTTATAAGGAAAGTGGTTGCGGTGAAAGCCTCAAGCCAAAACCGCAAGGGTAGATTGGCATGAGCTAAAAGGGTAAGTCCTGTTTCGGTGATATGACGGTGTTTTCTTTCAGCTATGCCATTTTGCTGGTGGGTGTAGGGGTAGCTGAAGCGTGTTTGGATCCTATGCTTAGTTAGAAAGGGTAAGAAGGCTTTGAATTCCCCACCCATGTCTGTATGGAAAGCTTTTATCTTTCTGTTTAGTTGAAGCTCAATGAAGTTTTTAAATTGAATAAAGGTTGTAAGAGCTTCGGATTTAAGTTTCAGTGGATAAAACCACATGAATCTAGTGCAAACATCCACAAATATGATATAATACCTATGGCCTTCAGTTGACAACAAAGGGGAAGGACCCCAAATGTCTGAGTAGACAATTTCCAAAGGATATTTGGCAGAGATATCATGATTTTGAAATGGTAGTTTATGAAGCTTGCCCTGTTTGCATGAATCACATAATTTCAAATCTTTGGTACTAAGATGAATTTTCATTAAATTAAGAACTTGTTTCAATACATTTGGTGATGGATGACCAAGTTTGGCATGCCAAACATTAATATCATTAGTAGAGAGTTGAGTAGAGAAGGTTTGTGGGGAAAGGACTAGGCTGGAAGAATTCGGAGGAGAGGATGGCAATGGACTGTTCTTGAGCTGGGTGATATGTTGAGTTTGGGGTGGAACATCAAGGCTGTAGAGGCCATCCCGAAACATCCCTTTGAGAAGAATTGTCCCTGTGGCCTTGTCCTTGAACAAACACATTGTGTCAGAAAATTACACAATAACATTGTTGTCTTTTGTAATTTTAGAAATGCTTAACAGATTTTTAGTGATACTTGGAACATGAAGTATTTGATGTAAAGATAATGGTGTGTGTTTATTGTCTTTGAATTGAATGTAAGATGAGCCAATATGTGTAATAGGAAGAGAATTTCCATTACCTACTGTGATGTGGTCATTACCAGTATAGTCTGAACCAATAGAAAGATTATTAAGGTCAGCAGTAACATGGTTTGTAGCTCCAGAGTCAACATACCAGGTAGAGGCACTAGGTTGGTCAGTACCAGCATTTGTTTGAGCTAGGAAAGTTTGTGGTGGTCCATTGTATGTGTGATGTTGTCCAGTATTTTGAGAGTGATGTTGTGTGGATGAATTTGACTGCGTCATTTGCTGATTTCCATGCCATGACTGGTCAAATCGATTGTAACATTGAAGTGCATCATAGCCTGGTTTTTGGCATAGTTGGCAGTACAGTCGATTTGCACCAGTCCATCGTCCTCTGCCACTACCACCCCTTCCTCTAGAAGTATGACCTCTTTGATTTCTGGTTTGTGTGTGATTTATGTTAAAAGATACAAGATTGGTTGAAGGAGAAGAAATGGTTGGAGTGTGAGATGCAGCATTCAGTTGTTCAAATCTGGTTTCATGCATCATAAGACTATATTGCACATCTTGCAGAGTTGCATTCTTCATTGTGTGAGTTAGGAGAACAACAACTGGGTCATAATCATGGCCTAGGCCATTTAAAGCACTGAGGATAAGCTCATGATTTGATACTACATGTCCTGCTACCATAAGAGAGTCTCCAATTGATTTTATCTTCTAAATGTAATCCGAAATTGTCTGTGAGCCTTTCTGAATCATTGATAGTTGTTTTAATTGCAGGACACGAACCATTGATGTTTGTGCATACAAATTTTCTAGTATTTTTCAGCATTCAAGAGAGGTGGAGGATTGGTTTACCTGACCTATTACATCCTCACCTATAGTTGAAAGGAGCCAGCAAAGAAGTAGCTGGTCTGATCTGCGCTATAAACGGTATTCTGGATTTACAATAGTTTAAGGAGCTTCTGTTGATGTTGCTGCTGGTTCTGTGATGACTTGAGGTGGTGGAGAGACATCTGATGAAATGAAGTCTTCTAGTTCAAGGGCTCGAATAGCTGTTGTCACTTGAGCTCTTCAGTTGATGAAATTGGTTCTATCCAATTTGATTGGCAGGTTGAAGTTTAGTGTTTTTGCCAAAGCTAGAAAATCTAGAAGAGGGGTGGAGATCTGTGATTGCCGAGTTTGATGGGAGGTGGAAGATGAGTCTTGAGCCATTGTGACGTTGGTCAGTATGGTGGCTCTGATACCATGAAGAGAAAGGAGACGAAGAGAATAAAATGAAAACCTTTCTTCTTGTTGTTTTATTGTTTCGAGTGTACAGTTGTACAGTTGTAAGGTTGTTGCTAATGGCTTGGCTTCAGTAGTGGCAAGTGCACGCTGTCTGTAAAAGAGCCAATGATAGTGGGCCCATGGTAAGGCATTTGGCCCAATAACTTGGACGATGACTTGGAGTCGTTTAGGGCAGAATCCTTTACAAAAAGTTAATGAAGAATCCATGTCTCAAACATGCTCCAAGGGCCAAGGCGACATCTAACCTTGTGGGGTAGTAAAATGCAACCTCTCAATTCATCATGGTGCCCCACTACATATGAGGTGATGAATAGGTGACATGTCCTAAAGAGAGGTTTGGTCATCCAGGTCCTGTGCAAATGCCTGATACTGAAACTCAACAAGCACATAATCTGTAGATGGAGAAAAGGACAAAATTGCACAACCAGATATCAACTTTTAAGAATAAGGACACATTGAAATGGTAGGTGATCAATTCGTTACTTTATAAATTAGTAAACATTCTCATTGCTTGTTTACATTAGCTCAACATAAAAAAGGGCCTCAATAGCAAAAACAGTAAAATCCTGAAGAAAAACGGATATTTCGTTGTCCATAAGATCTTCTCTTCACTGCATAACTACACCGAAAAAGAAAATTTATAGTCCTTCCTCAATTCATCTTGATCATCTAACAAAAGCCTGGAACAATCGTCTTTCAAAAATAATTCCAATGACAAAAGGAAAGACAATTCTGCACTTATCAACGGCAGCTCTGATAAGGTCAAGAGCTATGTTAATGATTAGCATGTAGTAAATTACCTCACAGCTTGTGGTCAGTGCGCCCTTTTGTTCTTAGACTTAGGTTGTACCTTTCCATATGCAAGGAGTCGACTATGTGACAACTTGAGCTCTGCCTTTCTGCGTCTTCGCTTGGCATTCCTAGATAGATCGCCAAGATCATTGCTTGACTGCTCCAACTTTTTGTTCTTTTTAACAGATTTTTCATTTTTCAACTTTCCTCGGACAAGCTCTTTGATCTGTTGTCTCTTATTATTTGGTACCTTCCATTCCTCCTCCCTGTAAGGTGCCAGCTTTTTTACAGAAACATATTGATTCAAATCCTTGTCATCCAACATCAATATCTCATGTGCCTTCAGTCCATATCTCTTGGGTTTCACTTTGGCATATTTAAACCTGGTCTTCAAGTCTCCAATAGTACCTTCGTAATCCAACTTATAATATTCCTCCATCATTTCTTCTTTAACTTTCTTGACAAGTGACATTTTTCGTTTCCTCTTCCGCATACTTCCATCCCTCTCTTCTTCATGAAATTCATCTTGGTCATTTTCAACCTCACCATTTTCAGCCTTTCTTTTCAAGCTCTTTTCTCTTGCAGCTAAAAAGCCACCACTAAAATCAAGTTCATCCCAACCCTTGGCAAGTCCAAGTAATTCATCCTCTTTACCAAAATCAGGCTTCTCAATTTCACCCTCATCATCGTCATCATCATCATCATCGCTATCATGATCATAATGCGGATCAATATCATCTGCATCATAATACTCATCGTTGAAAGCCTTTTCCATCATTTTATCGTATTTTTGAGGATCAAATTCCTCCTCCAAGTCACCCAAATCCAGCGGACAATCATCACTACCCTTAGCCCCAGCAGCTAACATAATATTCTTCATCCTTTCCTGCATTTCCTTCTTCTTCAAATTCTTAAGGTGCTTCAACTCCTCCTTCCTCTCCATCTCTGCAAACTTTGTCCTCTCCTCTTTGCTCTTCCTTTGCTCTTTTCTAGCATTGTCCTTCTTCCTCACTGACCCTTCGATTTTCCTGGAATGACCCATAACCCTATCCCCAGCGTCCTCTTGATGCCTGAAAAAATTCATCTCATACTCCTCTTGCTTCTCAATCTCCTCCTCATCTTTCAACAACTCATCAACTTCATCAAACCCTTTATCATCCTTATTCCCCTTATCGACCCACATCTTATTCAAGAAAAAATCCTTCAAAAACATCCCGTTCTCGTCCAATTCCTCTTCCTGACCGAAATACTCACCCATCTTCTCCTTCAATTCGCCATTATCAATGTCTGCACCTTCAATCTCATTACTTTTGCCCTTGACTCTTAAAAAATCCTCTTCGCCATCATCCTCAGCATCCTTCAGCGCATCCAATAACGCATTCTTAATATCATCCTGTTCTTCATTATAAGTCTTGGTTTTTCCCTTAGGTGGCTCAACTTCATCAAACTCAGGGCCTTCCTCTATCAAATGTTGAGCAACCACATCTTTTAAATAAACGGCTTTCTTTCCCTTCTCCTTTTTCTTATTCTTGTTATTCTCCCCATCTTCTTCTTCGTCTTCGCCGGAATCGGAATGAAAAAGAGACGCATTTTGATAAATAGAAGGGTCGCGGTTCCTTACCTTGAGTAAATTCTTAAAGAACTCCATATCCTTTGTTTTGCTGGGATTAGTAACATCAATATCTTCTTCATAATCGTCTTCATCGGAGGACGATTCCGAACCGGAACCGGAATCGGACTCTGAATCGTCAATCAAACCTTTCTTACGAAGCTCCTCGTATCTCTGGAGATCCTCGCGCTTCTTGTTGTGCTCGTACTTGCGAGCAAATTCCTTGTCCACTTGTATCTTCGATATGTCGGAGGCAGCGGCGTCGCCGTCATCGAAGAGCTTCAATCCCATTCTCTTACTCTTCAATCGCACGCACCGTTGAACCAATCAGAAACTTAGGGTTTATGCTCAGTTGTGTACCTACATATCTATGTGGCGTCAACCGGGGGTTTAAAGTCAAACTCTTATTATTATTATTTTATTATATTTTATAAATTTATAATCAATTAATAATATAGTTTAACACATAATAAATTATTATAATGAAATCACTAAATTTAAATTAATAAAATTTTATATAAGACAACAACACTATTATGAATCAAGTCTAGTGTTAACATTGTCCGCACGGGTAGCTCGGTTGGCATTCTAGAAAGATAACTTAAGATAAAGACTAAGGTTTGATTTTTAATAACGGAAGTGCATGGATTGCTCTGTTAAATAGTCGATCGAGATCAGACCGTGATTTAACCCTTCACAATCTATTCGAGTATGGGGAGCAGCTGGGTTAGCTGATTGTACCTTTGGGACAAGTCTAGTGTTAACATTGAACCAGCAACCTCCGATGAATGTAGTATTAATGCTTCTCTACTTCACCGTAAAGATCGAACCTTTTCTCTTTTTATTGGCATTAACAAAAATGTAGATGATACAGAAGAAAGCCATCTTCTTGTTCATGAAGAAGAAGAAGAAGCATGAACGCTTCTCTACTCCACCGTAAAGATTGACTCTTTCCTCTTTTCATTGATGTTAACAAAAATGTGGATGATACTGAAGAAAGTCATATTCTTGTTCTTGAGCTCCATCAAGAAGAAGAAGAAGAAGAAAAAGAAGAGGGCAAACAGAGCCATTTCCAGAAGAAGACTTGAGTAGGGTGCAAGTAATATGAAATTTCTGAAACTTTAATGTAGTAATTTAAGTGGTGTACTGGGCCGATTCGGTTCCTCTCTTGTCCGAAACAAATGAGAAATTTTCATGGCGACGACAAATTTGGAAAAAAGAAAGAAAAAAAAAAGACCAACAACGTTGTTTACTATAAATATATGCTTAGAGCTTAGAACATGTATCTAACAGAAAAGGATGTGTCGCTTCCCGTTGAAACCGCGAGCTTTCCCTTTCATCTCCATCTCCTCTTTGTCTCTCTGTTATCTCTTGTCAGCTTCATTTCCCTTTTTTAAGCTTCCTAATCCGCTATTCATTCTCAAACTGCTTCCTTGGACCCAAAAAAAAAAAACCGGAGGAAGAACACGCCGATCCGACCCACCACCGTCAACCATCTGTAAAACGCTCCCTTTTGTTCAGACACAGCTACTGGGTGGTGGAGGTGGCATATTATGGATTTACACAGATTGGCGGGAATGTTAATGGTAGTCTTGGTCTTGGTCATTGAACTCGACATGCCTGTTCTTTCACGAGCCAACGTCGTTTTTAACGTCCAACATAAGTTTGCTGGTCGAGAACGAAGCCTCAGTGCTTTTAAAGCCCATGATGCTCAACGCCATAGAAGGATTCTCTACGCAGCCCAATTGCCTTTAGGTGGTAATGGCCATCCAGCTGAAGCTAGGTAAGAAATGGCTATGGCGGATTAACTTCCTATGAGATTTCTCTGTTATCTATGCTTGTTGAATGTAGTACGCTCCTCCAGCTAGAACTTGTTTCCTGGGTTTTGCTGATATTTGATTAATTTATTTATAGCCTCTATTTCACCAAGATTGGATTAGGGAATCCATCGCATGACTATCATGTCCAAGTCGATACAGGAAGTGACATCTTATGGGTGAATTGCGTCGGCTGTGACAAGTGTCCTGACAAAAGTGATCTTGGTGTATGCTTCTTCAACACCTTGGGATGATATCTATTACTGTTTAGATTAGAACATGAAGCCTTTAGAGTTATTATATGACAATTTGTACTCTCTTTCTTGTGGCAGATAAAATTGAGGTTATATGATCCAAAGAGTTCATCTTCTTCCTCGAGTGTTAATTGTGGAGATGAGTTCTGTACTTCAACGTACAATGGCGTAATTCCTGGATGCAATAAGACAATTCCCTGCCAATACAATGTTGTTTACGGGGATGGAAGCTCAACTGCTGGATATTTTGTAAAGGACACTTTGCATTTTGATCGTCCAACTGGAGACCTTCAAACTTCATCTACCAATGGGACCGTCATATTTGGGTATTGCTCAACTTCTGAGGTCATTTTGTGCTCTCTGAAGAATTTGGGTAGATAGTATCTGAAGCCATTTTACTTTGATGGGTATTACTTAGTTTTTTGGGCTCTTGATGGCTGCTTATATTTATGTATTAGCAAGTCTTTTTGAAGTTGAACTTGGTAACATATCTATATGATGCTGCTATTTCTGTGCATGATAGAATTTGGTGATTGATAGGTGTGGAGCTGTACAATCTGGTGGGCTGGGTTCCTCAAATGATGCACTTGATGGAATTCTTGGATTTGGGCAGTCAAATTCATCTATGATCTCTCAACTTGCTTCTGCTGGAAAGGTGAAACGAGTTTTTTCACATTGCTTGGACAGTGTAAATGGGGGAGGAATCTTTGCAATTGGAGAATTGGTATCACCAAAATTTAATACTACTCCCATGCTGCCAAACAAGTAGGTTCAGTTTCATCTAGGATGAGCAAGATTTAATTAACTCTCTATCACATCTTGCTTTTTATTTTCTTCAATAATGTTTGCCCAAGAACTGACATGAGCAAACTAAGACGTTTGGTGCAGAGGAACTTGATGCATCAATGGATTTTTTTCTCTTTTACTGCTTGAAGTTTTCAGCTTTTCTTTGTTTCTTTCATCAATTAGGCAAGGTCTAAAAACTATAATTTGTTCTGATAAAATCAATTTCAGGGCACATTACAATGTTGTGTTGAAGGATATTGAGGTGGGTGGCTCTATACTAGAAATTCCAACTAGTATTTTTGACCTTGGAAAACAGAAAGAAGCAATTATTGACAGTGGTACTACCTTGGCATATTTACCAGAAGTAGTTTATGAGACAATGATGAACAAGGTACATTCTGTTATTTAGCCTCTTCCGTTTGAAGTTTGCAGCTGAATTTTAGGACTTATGGATAAGGTCTTGGTGGATTAGATCACGGAACGTCAACCTGGATTAAAATTGCACACTGTTGAGGAGCAGTTTACATGCTTTCGATATGATGGAAAGTAAGATTCAACTGCAATTACAGATTGAAGCTTCTTTTTTTTTTTTTTCTTATGATCATATCTGTGTATCTTTAGCAGATATTGCCATGACCCTGAACAAAGGTTTTTAAACTAAAAAGTGCAAACTTTAACCTGCGTATATTGCATCCCGAAAAATATTGTTTTGTTTAATAGAGGATCTTGTAGCACAGATCTCCATTGCTCTGCTTATAACAGAGTTTTCTATTACATCAGATTACTTTTCTTAGTGCCTCAAGAATTTTGCATTTTAGCCAAATTATTTAAATGGATTTGGTACTAAATCTATTTTCTAGTTCTAATTATTAAGCAACATTCTCATTTTTTTTAATTTTTGGCCCTCTACTTTTGCAGAGTTGATGATGGATTTCCTGTTGTCAAGTTTCATTTTGCAGAATCCCTTACTTTGTCGGTTTATCCTCGAGAGTATCTGTTCAAAATTAGGGTAAGTATGATGGTTTAAGACTTAACATCATGATTCATTCTCAGTGTTTCATTACTAGAACCGTATTATTTGTGCCTTCTTGGATTTCAGTATTAGATAAACTCTAAATTGCAGTTTTTGTTTTGGCGATGTATGCATTCAATCTTTGGTTGAAAGAACCTTAAACCTTCTTCTCTTACATCTTTTCCATTCCTAATTTAAGCCTCATGTGATTATATTCTTCAATCAGTTCAAGATTTTGGTCTTATTTGGCATTTTATTATGCTCTTTCATTAGCAACTATCTGCAGTGGCATGGTATATATCATGTTGATTTCAGTCCGTGCTAATTTCAGCCTTCTTGGCTTAATACAGTCCATATGGATATGACTCTGAAATAGAAGGTCTGAAAACATAATACATATTCTATTTTAGCCTCCTAGAGATAGATTTCATTCAGCTTTTCCTAGCAGGACGAATTGTGGTGTTTCGGTTGGCAGAACAGTGGAATGCAGTCTAAGGATGGTAGGGATATGACTCTTCTTGGAGGTACACACTCTCACTGCTTTTCCATATGAAAATCTTTATCGGCTGGATTGCTTAGTTCAGATGGTGCAATCCACTGTCTTGCATATAGCTATGGCCGTTCATTTTCAGTCAATTTATCCCCACGAGTTGCTCTGTTGCAGATTTGGCACTTTCAAACAAGATTTTTATGTATGATATTGAAAAGCAAGCCATTGGATGGACAGAATACGATTGTGAGTATGCTATGACCCCCTCTAAATGTTTTGCAGAATCAATTAGCGCAAGAAATACTTCTTCGTTATTTTCTCCAGTTAATATCTGTCAGACGAGGCATATTATCTAGACATCCATATAATCCAATCTCCTATTCTCCAATTGGTTCCCTGTTATTGAATGAACTATCACGGTTCTTTGCTAATTCTGTCTTACGGCCGGTTTAGGCTCATCAAGTATCAAAGTGAAGGATGAAACCACAGGATCGGTATATTCAGTAGCGGGTGGAGAAATTTCTCCGGCTTCCCACCTAACGAGTGGAAAAGGATTAACAATTCTGTTATTACTGTTGGCAATGTTTCAGAGATTGATATGAAGTGCAACCAGGGGTATACAGAGTTCTTTCATCTTCTTTGGTGCCATAGTTTGACCAAAATATGTTCTTTGTATATATATATAGATAATTAAATTTATACTCAGTTTCTTTCTATTTATTGGCAATATATAGAGTTCTGACCCCTTTTTGCCATGAATAGAAGCTTATCCCCTTCAAAGGTTAGGTTCCCTATTCTGTTGTACAGTTCCTGAGGACAGCCTTGTATTGTATCCCCCACATCAATACCTAGAATAACAGCTGTATGCAATGTACTTTCTGATGTAAACTATGGAAAGAGCTTCACTGACCTTGTTTTGAACGTTCTTTCCTTTCATAATTTCACTTTAGTATATTTGGTGGCTATCTCTTTGAAAACCTGCAAACATCTCTGTTAAGAAGGTGAAAGTTGATGAATCAATCATTCTCTGTATTTCTCACGAACCAGAGAATATTCTGACAGGCAGGATCCTGCAATTTTACCTGGAAACAAAAAACCTGGAAATTATATGATCCCTTTCCACAGGAATCACTTCACGCGTTTTTTACAGTTGACGATGATCATTAGTGCACTCTCATAATCAGCTATTTTAACTAAGAAATTATTGTTGTCAATATGAGCAACAGTAAACAAAACCAAGAACGTGCACGAACTGAACTCCAACCCCACTACCCTGCTTTGGCATCTCTTAAAGAAAAACGAATTCTCACTTTCCTGATTTGACACCTCAACGTAGGAAGACAAAGATTCAAACCCATCTCTTTCAATGATTGAAGGGCGACGAGTTTGCAGTACCCTTTTGGTTCCTCTACATCTCTTTCACACTGTTGCCTTACTCTTGCTTTCCCTGTTTCAGCTTTCCACAGCAGCAAAAAATGGAGTAATATTTCCTATCCTGGAATCGATTTTCCTGGCAAAATTACGGTTATAATCGTATTAGTCATCTTCACAAATTATACTCAGTTTTGAAACAGACAGAAACGAATCTAGCGCGAAAATGTAGTACTCTAATCTTGCTAGAAAACAAAGATCTAATCCAAAATTTATAAATAACTTAAAAAATAGACGAAAACCTTAAGAGAAATAGAATATTTTGATTAAAAAATAGACAAAGGTTCTTCTACGATATAATAAAGAAGTATTTATATGAGTTATAATGACCTTGAACCTAATAACAAGGATAAAAAACGTCCATAGTCCTAATAAAAGTAAAACATAATAAATAAAGAAATAGATTTTCTAATCTAAAGCTCCGCATCAGTCCCCTTCATTTGTAAAGAACTCGACCTCGAGTTATGCTCTGGATAACTTAACTTGCACTCCAATAAATTTTCGCAACATTAAAAGATGGGTTGATATTACGCATCCACGAAGGTAACTAAATGACGTATGTATTGTCATTAATTTTCTTCACAATCTTGAATGAACCATACTTTTTAGCCTTCAACTTGTGGTGATATTCAATAATCCGCTTCTTTTTCATAAACACCATTACTTCATCTCCCACCTTAAACATTCGATTCTTCCTATGTGGGTTCACATTAGCCTTATACTTTGCATTAGCTTTTTCAAGTCGTTCCTTCACCTCGACTTCTATTTCTTGGGTTTCTTTAGTAAACTTGGCTGCACTCACATGGATGTTAACATTTGTAGGTAACTGAATAAGGTTTAGTGCATGATTTGGTACTTTAGTGTAAACCATAGAGAATAGAGATCGACCGATGTGGATAGCATTGTTATAGGCAAACTCAGCTTGTGCGATAAGAAAATTCCAATTCTTCGACTTATCACGACAAATACATCGCACTAAATTACCCAGAGTCCTATTCACTACTTCAGTCTGTCCATCGGTCTGTGGGTGAGCTGTGCTACTATACTTCAAGGATGAATCAAACATACCCCACAAAGTTCTCTAGAAATGACTCAAAAACTTAGTGTCTCTATCACAAGTAATTGATTTTGGAACCCTATGGAGCGTCACCACTTCTCGGAAGAACAGTTTAGCAATGGCTGTCGCATTTGTTGTCTTCTTGCATGGTAAAAAGTGTGTCATTTTAGAGAATCTATCGACCACCATGAAAACTGAATCCATGCACTTCTGTATTCTTGGTAAACCCAATGCAAAATCCATGGAATGGTCTTCCCAAATATTATTAGGCATAGGTAATGGCATGTATAAACTCGTGTTTGATGCATGACCTTTATAAGTTTGGCAAATCTAGTACCTAGAAACAATAGAAATAACGTCTCTCCTCAATTTAGGCTAAAAATACCTTTTACGTATATCCTCAAGTGTCTTCTCTCTGCCCAAGTGCCCAGCTAACCCTCCTCCGTGTAAGTCTCTAATTACCTTCTCCTTCATTGATGTCCGCGGGAGGCATAATTGGTTACGTCTCATAAGGAACCCATCATGAATGTGGTAGGCTTTATACGGTTTCTCTCCTTGACAAGCTTATCATATTCCTTTGAAGTCTTCATTGTCAACATATAAGTCTTTCAAGTATTTAAAACCTTCAATCTCAATTGTTAGCATTCTGATCATGGCTACTCGTCGATTCAACGTGTCTGCCACTACATTGTTTATCCCAACTTTATGGACAAGTTTATAGGGGAACTTGTCAATATAAGCTAACCAACTAGCATGCATCTTGGTCCTCAACTACTTCTAACTTCCAAAATACTTCAATACTTAGTGATCAGTATAAAGAATAAACTCCTTTTCAATTAAATAGTGCTGACATGTCTTCAAGTCCCTCACAATGGCGTAGAACTCCTTATCATAGGTACTCCATTTTTACCTTGTCTCGCTTAGTTTCTCACTGAAGTATGTCATAGGCCTTTTCTCTTGGGATAATACTGCCTCGATACCTATCTCACTCGCATCGCACTCCACTTCAAATAACTTTTCAAAGTCTGGTAAGGCTAGGACCGATATTGTACACAGTTTCTCCTTGATAAGGTCGAAGCTTTGTTCTTGCTCTTTTTCCCATCTAAACTTTCCTTTCTTCAGATAATCTGTAATAGGAGCTACAGTGCTGCTGAAATTCTTAATGAACCTCTTATAGAACATCGTCAAACTATGAAAACTCCTCACATCTCCAACAGTTCTCAGTGTAGGCCAATTTCTAATGGTTTTTGTCTGATTTTCATCCACTTAAATGCCATCTTTTCCCACAACATATCCGAGGAATAGCAAATTCTCCAACATAAATAGGCATTTCTTTAAGTTGGCATATAATTGATTTTCTTTAAGGCCTTAAATACATGTCTTAAATGTCCCATATGCTCTTTAGTAGATTTACTATAGATAAGATTATCATCAAAATAAACAACCACAAACTTATCGATGAAAGATCGCAACACTTGATTCATAAGACGCATAAAAGTGCTAGGTGCGTTGGATAATCTGAAAGGCATGATCATATAAGTCATCCAACGCACCTATATGGCTCCACTCAGCTAATCCAATATATCATCAAGTCTCACAATGGGAAATTTATAACCAATAGTGCTTTTGTTAATCGCTCTACTGTCAACGTACATCCTCCAACTCTTATCCTTCTTCGATGTAAGTAATGTTGGCACTGCACATGAACTCATATTTTTTCGAATATGGCCTTTACTTATCAACTCCTTTATTTTCTCCAGCAGAATCTCATTCTCTTTTGGGCTCATCCTATAATGAGACATATTAGGCAAGCTGGCTCTTGGAACCAAGTCAATACGGTGTTGGATATCGCGCATAAGCAGTAATCCCTCTGGTAAGTCCTTTGGAGTCACATCTGCAAACTCCTCCAATATATATTGCACTTCTTGAGGTACCATAGGCTCGGGCTTGCTTCCTACTAACTTTTCCCCTTTAACCATTAACAGATGCACCTCTTTTGTTTCCTTCATCTCACTAATAAATTTGCCTCGATTATTCTCTACCTGTAACAAAGGTTTCTGGATCTTTCCTTGAGACTTCACGCTACTGATAGATACTAAAGTATACTTTACGCCATCTTTTACAAAATGGTAAGTATTTTTTCTTCCCGAATGCATTGCATTTACGTCAAACTGCCATGGTATCTAACATGCATCCATCTCTACTATGTCATAGTAGTGCTCATTCTGATACTTTCCAATAGAGAAAGTCATTTTACACCGTTCTTTAACCAGAATATGTCTAACCTGCTTGATCCACCCAATACTATAAGGATCCGAATGTGGCTCGGTAGTCAACTTTAACTTCTTCACAGTAGCTGCACTTATAATATTTTCCTAACTCACTCCATCAATGATCAACTCACACAAATTCCCTAGCACCAAACACCTTATACAAAAAAGCTTATGTCTTTGCAAATCACCATGCTCCTTACAGGATATCATCAGTCTTCTAACGATACACACATACATCTCCTCGTCCTCTTCTCCTTCCTGTTCCCAACCATCATCTTCGGGCCCGCATACTTCTTCTTCTTCTTCTTCTTGTTTCACCATGTTTATTGCTCTCCTTTTTAGACACTTATTAGATTTGTGTCCTGACTCGCCGCACCTGTAACACTTTGATAAAGCTAGTTTAATATACGGATTGGCAGGTTTGGAAGTTGTTGGAGCTACTTTGTTTGAGCTTCCGCCATTAGTGCTTCCCTTGCCAACACTACTCCTCGTAGGGGTTGCAATTACCACCTCTTTTCCTTTATCACCTAGACTCTTCTCACTTGTATAGCACTTAAACTCCCGTTGCTTCTCATTCAATATGGATTCAACTTTCATAGATAAATTTCTTGCATCTTACACTGTAAGCATTATTTGGATTCCTATCTTCTCCCTTATATTCGATCACAACCCTCTCAATTAGCGTGAGGCTTGTTGAGGATGAGATTCAAATAACTGGTTGCGAGCTGTTTAACCTAAAAAACTTTGTTTTATATTCATAGACGCTACAACTGCCTTGATGACACTGCTGATATGCACCAAAAATATATTGCTCATAATCTGGCAGTAAGAATCTCCCTCTAAGCAATTGCTTCATACTCCTCCACGAAGAAATCAGATTCCGCCCTTCTCTCCTTCTTGACTCCCGCAACTACTCCTACCATACGGAAACTCCCCCTTTTAGTTGGTAGGCCACCAACTTCACTTTCTTATCCTCTAGAATCTCCGTATAATTGAAGAATCTCTCTACATCCGCTGACCAATTAAGAAAGACTTCAATATCGAGATTTCCGCTAAAAGATGGGATATCTACCTTAAGTTTATATTCATAATCTCCTCTTCGTCTTAGCTAGATGACTTCTCCCTTATCGCTGGAACTATTTTCATGATTCCATGACACGAGATTTTCAATATGAGGATGCCTCACAAGGTCACCTT
The DNA here is from genome assembly GCA_025629785.1 of Erythroxylum oxycarpum. Classification (NCBI taxonomy): domain Eukaryota; kingdom Viridiplantae; phylum Streptophyta; class Magnoliopsida; order Malpighiales; family Erythroxylaceae; genus Erythroxylum; species Erythroxylum oxycarpum. The sequence continues at coordinate 25,649,891 of JAOTAZ010000007.1, read as the reverse complement.
CCCTAATAACTAGTTCCTCAATTCTTCTTGTGTTGTCTCCTTGCAACAACACTTGCAACTAGTCCTGAATCAGCGTCAGTTGTCATTTCATATTGTGAATTGACTCTCACACTCTAGGTAAACCACGAATGTCGTTGTTGGTGTTGGCCATTGTCGGACGAACAAACCTTGCATTTTCAAGGCTTTAATACCACTTAACGCAACCTGAAAATGCAGTACTCTAATCCAAAAGTACAGAAAATGCTGATTTAATCCAAAATCTACAAAGAACTCAAAGGTAGACGAAAACCTTAAGAAAAATATAGTATTTTGATTGAAAAATAGGCAAAGGTTCTTTCGTAATACAATAAAGAAATATTTATATGAGTTATAATTGCCTAGAACTTAATAAAAAAAGGTCTTTATAGTCCTAATAAAAGTAAAACACAATAAATAAATAGATTTTCTAATTTAAAACTTCGGGTCGGAGATAAGAAAAAAAAAGCTTTCCAATTCGGACCAACTTGGAGCACTTTTACATGTTTTAAGTATGGGATGAAATAATTGTAAGAAAAATGAAAACACAGGTATCATCAAATTATCCTGAAACTTGGTGGTCCTCCTCCTCCTCCTCTTTCCATGGATAGTGCCCTGAGATGTGGACAAGAACACTAATGTCTTTAGTGGGAATTCACACCCCCCAACTCAGGGCCAATCATCTTTGTCTCTAGACAACTCATACCTCCCAAAGACTTGACCCAAAAAACAAAAAAATGCAAACAAGTCTTTGATGTTGGTGATGACTTCAATAAGATGATTTTCACTCCATGTCCGTCCTTAATTATCGTTTACTTTGTCTCTACCTTCCATGTCCCTTTGTGTTTCCTTCTCCATAAAAACAACCTCCCTTCTTCATACATCACCCCTCTCTCTTTCCCTCCAGAATTCTACTTGGAAAGATACATATCCATCAGGTTTCTGACCATGTTTAACCTGAACGTGTTCTGGTGTGCATTACTGTGCACGTTCCTGAGTTCTACGTCCATGGAAGCAGCTCCTAGAAGGTCACTCATCACCTACTTACCAGGCTTTAATGCCTCCTCCTCCTTCCCATCAAAACACTACTCCGGGTATGTATGTTTGGTCTCCACTCACTTAAGGTGATTGATAGATACATATTACAGTTTCTGATATGTGTTTGTTTCCTCCAACTTCTGTAGCTATATCAGCTTCGACCAGAAGAATCTGTTCTACTACTTTGTGGTGTCAGAGAGGAGTCCAACAACAGACCCTGTAGTTCTGTGGCTGAATGGTGGACCCGGTTGCTCTAGCTTCGATGGATTTGTCTATGAACACGGTACAGTTCTGTATACATAAACCATTTCTTTAAAAAAGTACAAAAACTCATGATTCTTATATTCTTTCATTATAATTAAAGAAAGACATTGGAACAAGAACGAGTTTTGATATCATCTTGTTAAACCCTTTTCACGAAATTTCAAAACGACTCAAAGTAAGCACGAATCTTTTGTCCCGAATTACAGAAATTTAATGAAACAGAATAAGAGGTAAAGTAACGTATCAAAATAAGAATTTTTATTATTGGAGTGTTCCATGATCAAGAATGATCATAATTTAGATTCATATGATACAGGACCGTTCAATTTTGAAGGACAGCCAAAAGGGAGCCTACCAAGATTGCAACTTAATCCATACGGTTGGTCCAAGGTCGTATGTGTCTTTTCTTTCTGTTTTTGGCATTTAATGGTTGATTATATGTAAAAGAGGGTCCAAATCAAGCTCGAACCTCGAGCCAGAGTCACATTCAAATATAGTTTAATTTGTTAATTTTAGTATTTAAAATTTTTTATTTAAGTAAAAGTTTAAATACGAGCTTAATTTATTTTAGATATTTAAATTGTGATTCGATTAAATACATTTTAATTTTTTTTACTTTAATTAGACTAATTTGATTTTTTATTAA
>JAOTAZ010000007.1:25608653-25623166 GCA_025629785.1 Erythroxylum oxycarpum | reverse complement strand
TTGTATTTAATGACTAATCTTGTATAAATTGATTAAAATGTTACATTTACCGTATGCTATTTATTTATCATATTAATACAATTTAATTTGATTTATAAAGATTAGTTAAATAATTGAAATTTAAATTAAAAATATTAAAAATGATACATTTTAATCTATTATTTCGCAAATAAAAACAAAATTAGGAGATAACGAATCAACGATGTATTCCCTCCAAAAGAAGCCGACTTTAATGGCTACGTGTGTGGAAGTACTATAAAGACTGCGACTTTGTTCGAAATGAACTGACAAAAGCTAGGGATTTCGATAACCATGTTCGCCATTTCTGTACCTTTGTCTGCCTGTGGTGGTTTGCTTGTACCTACTCGTTGTTCCTCAACTTCCTCCAGATTCCCTCATTTGCCCACTTCATATTCGTCGTTTTTCTCTAAGTCTTCTTCCTGTCCTAACATTCTGAGCCACTTTCCTGGGAAGCCCATAAGGCCGGTTTCACCGAAATCGTCAGAGGCGGAGGAGATAACATCGGCAGAAGATGAGCGGCTGAAGAAGCTTTCTGAGAAGAACAAGCCTTTGTACTCTCATAGCTTGCCTTGCATTGAGGTTTGGCTGAGAGAGTTGGGGTTTTATCAGAGTAAGGATGATCGAGCCGTTTGGTCCGTTGAAAAGCCTGATTGGCACGCTCAATTGTCGCTGGATGTAACTGACCTGTATATAAGGTAAAGTTTTCGCTGGTTTTTGTGCTCCTTGGATATTGTTTAAGTGATTTTCTACCTTGAGATAGGGATTCTAGTTATCAATCTAATCTTTTAGAATGCTTGGATTCAGGTACCTGAAGAATGGACCAGGAAATCTTGAAAAAGATGTTGAGAGGAGATTCAGTTATGCCTTGAGTAGAGAGGATATCCAAAATGCCATCCTTGGTGGTCCTTAAGACACACTGAGTAGTTCCTGACTATATAGCTGGTGCTATCTTTGGGTTAATCATCTGTAGAAATTTGATTGTGATAATCTGGTAATGTAGCATGTCACAATTTTCTACTTCAAATGTTCACAAGCATGGTTTGGGTTGGTAAATAGTCAATTTTTTTTCATTGTTTCCTTTTGATGTGTTATTAAACCCTAGCTAACTGCTCTAAGTTGGAAGATAGTAACTCACAGCCTCACTGAACAAGACAACATATGAAAATGATTTATGTACTCTTTTTTCCCTGAATTTTGATTTAAAAGTTTACCTTTTGAACTCCACATGGTTACAAATAACCACAACTTCATTTCAAGACATTTGTGTCAATGGTGTTAAGAATCATATAGCACATTTAGATCAATAAAGCAAGGATTTGGTAGTTGATTGCTGAAAAGTTAGCATAGGTTGGAGAGGATTGGAAATAGGTCCTGGAAAGTGTTGAAGTGCAAATTCAGTGATCCCTGCAGTATTGGGAAAAAAGTTAATAAACTAATAATTCATCACTGATTAACATGTTCGTAGTCTTGTTTCGACTTCTGTGAATATGATCTTGGACTTATTTTTTCTTAGTCAATGTTGCATTATTCATAAGATAGAATAAATGCAAGATCTAACTCCTTGCTGAAAATTGTCTATCTGTGCAAAACCTGACAAGAACTTTTAGCTTCTATTCAATTGCCATCAGAATCTAGAAGGACAAATAGAGGAGAGAGAAGTGCACATAGAGAGAGAAGCTTTGACATCTTTCTACGATTTTTTGACTGCTTTCTTGTGAAGTTACTCTTTTATCCTTTCTCCTTCTTCTTTCCTCTTCGATAGTACAACTTCCGAGAGTGGTTCTTGTGGAATTTTCCTGGGGATTTCAAGGGTGGAGGAGGCTAGAGCCTCATCGGAGGTTCACCTTCGGTCGGTTATGGAGACTATGGATATGGGGCTAGATTCACCGTCTTTAGAGGAATTTTCTCAACTCTCCAGTGAGCTATTCAAGGGCGATTCGGTGGATAAATTAGTTGGGTTAAAGAGCCCATCACAACAATGCCCATTCGCCGGTGACGAGGTCTTGGAAAAGTAAGCTTAAGGTTCATCAAAATAAAGGGGATCTACAATATTACCCAAACGTTATTCAAGATGGCATCTTCTCTCCTCCAATTGAGGTGTTACAAGAGGGAGCTAGGGCTTGGCCAAATGCTCTAGTTGGCTTCTTCTGGTCTAAAAGGTTGACTTTCCCTATTGTTAATGCTTGGGCTAAGGCTCGATGGGGTAAGAGAGGCCTTGAACAGGTTATGCTTAGGGAGGATGGTTCGTTGATGTTCAAATTCTTGGCTAACTCTAATCTGTCTGAGATTATAAAATAGGGGCCGTGGCACATTGGGGATCAACCCCTATTTTGCCAGCAATGGAAACCGGGTCTGGGTTTGGACAGGGGCTCGATTGATGTTATCCCTTTGTGGGTACAGTTTCATGGTTTACCTATGGAATATTGGATGGTTGAAGGATTGAATCATTTGGCCAATGCTTTGGGTAAACCCATCTGTATGGATTCACAAACTGCTTCAATGGAGCAGATTGGTTATGCTAAAATATGTATTGAAATTCCTAAGCTGGTTCCATTACTTGAAACTTTGCCTATTCTAAGACTTGGAGAAGTTGTGGATCTGGTAAGGGATGAGATAACTATTTCCTATCCGTGCACACCTTCTTTATCTAAAAAGAAATGGGTGGCTACAAATAAAGTTTTTCAATCAGGGATGCAGGAGGAACTGTTGTCAGAAAAGTCTCCTTCCTTGGGACATAAGCGTCTGTCTTATACTGAGCAGTGCTATGAGGTTGTTGGGGGTAGTAAAACTGATGTTAAGGTGGACCAGGTGGTCCACAAAGACAAGTTTAATTCTAGGGGGGAGATTAGGGTACAAGGGAAGAGGTCAGTGGTGTCTGTGGAGACAATGCAGGTTTTGGATAAAAATGTTGATCTATCTCCTTCGGTGGTAGTCAACCTTGAGGCTACTACTGATAGTACTGTTAATGCAGGGGGTGGAGAGTTTACAGGGGGGCTTGCAAGTCATACTTGTCCTCCCACTAATACTAAATCCCTGAGAGCAGAAGGTCGACCGAATGGTTTGAAATCAGCTCATACTCAGGGTGATTCTGTATCTATAGAGCACGCTACAGTAGAAGCTTCGGAACCAATCTCTATTGTAGGTAAGGAATTAGAGTCAGATTTTGAAGATGTAGCTCCTTCTCCGCCTATTGTAGTAATTGCTAGCAAGGGTAAGGGTCGGAAAAAGGGTAAGAAGAAGAAGCATAAAGGGGTTATCCTCTGAATGTCTTTTCTAAGGGGTTCTCCTAGATGTTGATGCTAGTATGGAATACAAGGGGGTTAAATGACCCCATTAAGAAGATGATGGTACAGGAAGTGGTAGTAGAGCAGAAACCGATTTTGGTGGGGCTCCTAGAGTTTGGTTCAGAAACGCTTGGCTTTTTTGGGTGCAAAATGGAAGTCTTTTTCTAATCATGATTATCATTATAATGACAGGATTTTGTGTTGGTATAATAAGGATCTGGTTGAGGCTCATGTTGTTTAAATGAGTGAGCAATACATTCATTTACATTGTTGGCTAATAGGAAGGTTTCATTTTGAAGTTACAATTACCTATGCCTCCAATTTTGCTTTTCAAAGGGCAAAGTTGTGGGAGGATTTGTTGGTAATTCATTTTGGCATGCAACTCCCATGGTTAGTTCTGGGAGACTTCAATTGTTGTTTAAATTTAGATGAAGTTGAGGGGGGTGTAGGTTTTTATCCTGGAATAGGGAGGGAGCTTACTTAGTTGCTTCAACGAGTTGATTTAGTGGACCTTAGAGGGTTAGGCAGATGGTTCAAATGGGAAAACAAACAGCAACGGAATATGTTTATAAGGAAAAAATTAGACTGTGCTTTGGTGAATCACTGCTGGCTCAATTCCTTCCCTAGGGCGTTGACTTTCTTCGTGATCCATTATTTTCAAATCATGCTTCTATTTTGATCCATAAGCTAATTATTGGCGCTAATATAGGTGCTTCCTTTCGATTTCTCAATGGTTTAACACTGGTTGACGGCTTCGTGGTAGTCATCCGTAATGTTTTGGATCGTGAGGTAGTTGGGTATAAAGCTTTCCAATTGATGTAGAAACTGAAGTTTGCTAAAATAGTTATCAAGCAATTTAGTAAAGCACGTGTTAGGGATTTGAAAGAGTTGAGTAAAGCTTTGACAGATATTTAGCATTAGTGTTATTTGGATTCACATAAAGTTAGTTTACGGACTCTAGAAGCGGATCGATTGAAGAATTACCAAGAAGCTCTGAGATTGCAGAATTCTATTATGAGACATAAAGCTCAATAGACTTGGCTTAAAGAAGGGGATGTTAATTCTAAATTCTTTCAGGCATCTTTGTTGGCTCGGAGGAATACTAAAACCATCACAGTATTGAAGGATGAGGTAGGCAATTTGATTTCTGATCAGCAGGAGCTTTCTGACCATATTCGTAGATACTTTGTCAACTTAATGCAGGGCACTATAATCCAACAAAGTGGGTTTGGGGTAGGAAATGTTCTGGAGTATTGTTCGGATCAGGTGATTTAGGAGATGCTTATTGCACCTTACACAACACTTCGGGTGAAAGAGGTGGTGTTTCAGTTACATAGTTCAAAGTCGCTGGGTCCTGATGGGTTTCCAACTGGTTTTTTCTAGCAAACTTGGGACATTACGGGGCCTCTCTTAACGAAGGCTATATTGGAGTTCTTTTCTTCTGGACCTTTGTTAAAGGAGATTAATCATTCGTTTATTTATCTATTTCCTAAGATGGAGAGGCCCTCGATGATTACGGATTATTGCCCAATTTCTTGTTGCTCAACAATCTATAAAATTATCTCTACTTTACTGGCAGATAGATTGAAAGTAGTGTTGGCAGAGGTGGTCAATATGGCACAGGATGCTTTTATGCCGTCGAAAAGCATTAGTGACAATATACTAATTTTGCAAGAGTTGTTGGGGGAGTATCATACTAGGAAGCCTATTAAGAGTTGTGCTTTGAAGCTTGATTTATTCAAAGCCTATGATACCATTATCTGGGATTACTTGAAGTCGTGTTTGGAAGCATTCGGTCTACCGAAAAGGTTTCAGCACTGGATTTTGCAATGTATCCAAACTACATTGATGAGTGTGTTAATGAATGGGATTTCAATGAGGCCTTTTTTCAATATGAGAGGATGAAATGTTGGAATCTATCGTTTGGTATGCTAAACCGGGGCACAAGGATGGATTACTAATCAAGATTTTTTTTCCAAATTGTTATCGATTATATTTAGCGAGAAAGAAACTGGAGAATTTATAATAAAGCGGAGCAGCACAAATCTAAACTTGCTGAGGTAATTGTCAATTTGATTAGAGAGACTATCTTAGCCAACAGGAAACAGGACTCTATGAGCTAAAAACTCAGATCGTAATGTTTAATTTGAAACTTTTGTTGTAGTTGCTGTATTTTTGTGTAGTGTAGATTAGTTTTTTGCCAGTAAGATTCTTGGTGAGGATCGTGTACAAGTTTATGCCTAGTTAATATATTTCATTTAATTTTCAAAAAAAAAAAAGAATTCGGAAGGACAATGTTTTTTAAGTAAATTCTAACTTGGAATTGATTTCTAGTCGATCTTTATTTACTGGCACGCCTATAAATAAAATGTTTTTGTATATCGTACATGTCCTACTTCCTATATGGACATATTTGTAATACTTCAAATAACTGGATTAACTTCAATGTGATTCTGCAATGCGTAAATGAGACCAGTATTCCTTGACCAGTTGCCCAAAGAGTGAATCTTCTGTGCTCATCAACTTCGCTGGCTCGTCGTACTCCACTAGATTTCCTGGATTGTAATACAAAGTCATTAATGTTTGATCCCTTTCTTCTATAAATGGACATAGTTACTCACCATCTCTCATGGCAAGTACCACGTTGCAGTCCATCACAGTTGGTATCCTGTGCGCGATGGTGATTACCGTGCAATCTGCAAATTCAGTACGAATGATATTCTGTAGAATCAAGTCTGTTGCATTATCTACTGACGCAGTTGCCTCATCAAGCACCAGTATCCGACATCTCTTTAGAAGTGCACGCCCCAAACAAAACAGCTGACGCTGGCCCATGCTCCAGTTTGAGCCATCTTCGACAACTGCATGGCAAAGTTTCTTTAGTTGTATACCAACGTTAGCTTAGAGGCTTCACCATCTTCATGTAGTTGACTTACTATCTGAAAACTTACCTAAGGAATCTAGACCACCACCCCGTTTCTCTTGAATGACCTCTCGAAGCTGACACTTTTCGAGAACCTACAACGAAAACATTCTTAAAGTCTATTTGGACAAAAACCAAGTTTCTTTTTGGTCGAGTTAGCAGAGATTGGAAACGAACCTCCCATATCTCATTGTCTGTAAATTGGGATAATGGATCCAAATTGTATCTAATAGTCCCATTGAAAAGGGTAGGATCTTGAGGTATTATCCCCAATCTTGATCTCAGATCATGAAGCCCGATTTTGGAGATGTCAATGCCATCTACAACAATCTTGCCTCCAACTGGCTCCACTAGACGAAACAGAGCACTGATAAGAGTTGTCTTTCCACTGCCCGTTCGGCCAACAATACCCACTTTGTGACCACCTGCGATTTTACAGGTAATTCCTTGAAGGACTATTGGTGCTTCAGGTCTATATCTAACCTGTTAAAAAATTGAACAATTCAGTGTACTAACATATTCAAATTGTTTTAGAAGTCATATTGAGAGAGCCAAATTCACCTGCAAGTCGCATATATTTAATTCACCAACTGCAGGCCAATGTGGTGGGGGACGGTTATCTTCTATCACCTCAGGGGCTTCACTTGATATATGCATATATTGGTCGAGTCTTTCAACAGAAATGATGTAATTTGCTAAGGAGCACTGATTCTGAATTGACCTTACTAGGGAGTTGTTTAAAGACAGACCATATGAGAGTGCCATACCAATAAATCCTGCAGTGATGGCATTAGCTGATTCAAAAGCATATCCTGATGATCAAGCAGGCTCTGTTGGAGGAAATTCGGTTCATTTGGAATTTCTATGCACTCACCAGAGCTAAAAGTTCCAGAAGGAAGCAATGCCATGCAAAATGCAGCAGACCCTAAAACAGTTGCACTGACAATTTCTAGCCGTTGAATCAACCACTCGTTGGCTGCAAAATTGTGGAAGAAAGGACTAGCATTGGTGTCAATGAGGTCAAGATTCCTCATGAAGAACCGCTCTTCCTCCCGAAATGCTCTGATTGTCATGGCTCCAGCTACTGATTCAGCTAAATGATTTGCCACTAAAGACTTCGATGTGCCATAGAGACGCATCAAATCTTTTGCTGAGGCATAGTAATATCTCTGCAGATGAAAGAAAAATTAAAGCTTTGACATAATAATTTTTTATTAAAGTTACACACCAGGTTGGGGCCATGCTAGTTCATGAAGTTGTCGCGGTATTGATTCAGTAACTTTTGAATGACGTATCCTGCTGGTTGAGAACTTCAGAAAAGTACCTGCAAGCGAGTGGCAAGATAGACCATAGGTATGGATACAAACAGAACTTGCCAGGAAACAAGAGCCAGTATTCCAAGATTACTGTAAGTATTTATCGTTGCTCCAAGAGCATTGTTCAAGCCACTTGGAACATCAAGGTCGACCACATTCAAATCTGATGAAACCTGTAAGATAGAGGAAAAACACAGATTTTGATATCAGTTGCACATTATCTCTTCCAAGCTTAAGATTTTCTGAAATGGATTTTTACCCGGCTGAGTATTCTTCCAAGAGGTGTGGAGTCATAGAAAGACATGGGGGCACGAAAAAGACAATTTAGTAGCTGCGAAAATAAAGATTTTGATGACTGAAGGCCCAAGGTGACTGTTGTCAAAGATCTCACTACCAAGAAAAGGGTTGAGGTGAATCCAATAATCAAGTAGACAACAATCAACCGCAATGTGCTAACATGATGATTATCAACATTAGCTGCCATCCAAGAGTTCTGTACTATCTGAGTTATAACATATGCCAGGTAAGCAAGACCTCCAAAGATGAAGTACATGTATCCTCTGTCCTGATTCAGATACTGAATGTATGGCTTAAGTCCTGTATCCCCTACTTCTCTTTCTTCATTCTTAATCAAATCATCTCCTTTGGCTGTTTTAAGTTGTTTGTCAACTGATGTCTTAATCTTTCCATCAGGTGACCCCTGTTTCTGTGGAGCACCAACCTCATTAAGGTTCTCAGAACCTGCTGTTTCTCTGTGTGCATTGACAAGTTCCCTAAATTCTGGGCTTGACGCCAACAAGTCAGGATAAGGGGCTGCTCGAACAATTTTTCCTTCAGACATCAACTGGTAATGAATTGGTGTATGAAGGAAAGTTAGTAATCAAAGAAAATTCTATTGATTGTAAATCATATAAACTGTTGAAAAATAAAATTCCAGCACTAACCAAAACAGAATGGAATGCTGGTAGGAAATCAACTTGATGTGTTACAAGCAAGACTGTTTTATTTGAAAGTGCTCCCATCACGTATTCCTGCCAAAATTTTTTGAGATGTTTTTACATGGGGCTAACAAATAAGGGATTATACAACTAGTTGTTTATGGGATTGTTGCATTCATTACATTAAATAAGTTCTTGGCAGTTTCTGAATCCACAGCACTGAATGGATCATCCAACAGATATATATCAGCATCTTGATAAAGAGCACGAGCGAGTTGAATTCGCTGTTTTTGACCACCACTCAGATTGACTCCCCTATTACCTATTTCAGTCAGATCTCCATGAGGAAGAAGCTCAAGGTCCTTCACTAATGAGCATCTCTCAAGTGTATTTTGATATCGCTGGTTATCCATTGGAGACCCAAATATAACGTTGTCTTGTATTGTTCCACTCTGAATCCAAGCTGATTGAGAAACATAGGCAATCCTCCCATTAACCTGAACCTGTAAGTGAGTAGAGAACCATTACTTGACTCATCAAAGGGCGAATGATAAACTACGGAAAGCATGACAACAAGATAATTCTGGAAAGCTGTCATACTTACAGTTCCCTGGGTATTTGGAACTTCTCCAAAAACTGCAGCTACAAGGGTTGATTTTCCTGAGCCAACTTCTCCACATACAGCCACTTTTTCACCAGGTTTTATCTCCAAAGTCACGTTCGTAAGTGTTGGTTTTGATGAATTATCTTCCCATGAAAAGTTAGCTGACTCAATAAGAATTGCATGAGTACCATTCCCCTGGTTCTGCTTTTGCCTGATATTAGAGCACTGCAACTCGGGTGCCTCCAGGAAATTCAGAATACGAGAAAAGGCTACCTTTGCTTGAATTAATGCTGAAATAACATTAGGGATGGATCTTATTGGATCTTGAATGAGACGTAAAGTGGCCACAAAAGTGAAAACATTGTTAGCATGTAGAGGAACTTTCAGAAAATAACATGCTCCAAAGGTCGCAGCGGAGACCATGATAGGAGAAGCTGTGAGGAGAAAGACATTGCATGCTTTACGTAACTGCAGAGAAAACAACCACTTATACTCCACCTTCCTTAAACTTTCTATGACATTCTTGAAATGGGCTTCCCAAGCATACAATTTCAACACTTTCATGTTAACTAGAGCCTCATTACTGGCTTTCAATCTGTCATCCTGTGCTCCCATAAGTCTACTCTGAAATTTACGTTGCAACTTTGCAAGTGGAGTATTGGCTAGCACATTAAGGATTATAACTGCTAGAGCTGCAAATGCTGCTAACCCAACTGCGTGGAAGAGAATTGCAAGAGAGAAGCAGATCTGGAGGCATGTTGTCCAAATCTGATGAAACCAGAAGGAGAACTCGCCAACTCTTTGGGCATCTACTGTAACATAGTTCATTATTTCACCTCCAGAATGCATCAACCTGCCTGCATAGGATAGCCTGGATTGTTTCTTGTATATTATAGCTGCAAGCAAGGATCTCACCTTCAGACCTATAAGCTTGGAGCCAAAATTCCACTGCCTTTGAGCTAAGGACTCTAAACACTTTGTGATGAAAAGGGTTAAGGCCAGTAGACAACCTTCATATTTCGAGCCTTCTTTTCTTTCGGATATTAAAATAAAGGAATTCAGAATCAGAGGACCAGCAGATAAGCTAACTATCTTCAGAAAAGCAAAGAAGCCAGTGTTCAGATTCTCCTTCCAGTGACATAGTATTATTGTCTTCAAGAGTGATGGCTGAGATGATGGGTTTGCTTGGTTTTGCTTGTTGAGTTGCTCCAAGTACTGCAAATAACAGCTGTCTGCTCGTTCCGCCACCCGCAACTTGGGTACATCCTGTTCCTTGAGAGTTTTCTGGCTTCCTAATTTCATCAGTGGATTCAACCAGCTTAGTGACATTCTACTTAGGAATCCTGCCTCAGCAAATGGAGAAACTTGTCTTGCAGTGTCTGTTTCACTTATGCCATTGGAGTCTGTTTTTAAAGCATCAACTCCTATCATTTCATTTCCATCACCAGATTCAGGTTTTTTCACCTTGTAAGTGCATAGCAGTAACAACACTGCTCCTGGAAGAGACAGAACATCTAAAACTGTCTTCCCTGACACCCCCTTGCCTAAAACAGCAGCACTTGTTGCTAAAACACAGACAAATCCAGCAAGAGAGAATGGAAGAATGGACAACAGTCGCAACATTATCTTCGAAATGTGCTCCCTTCCTAGAATTGTAGTTGCAGTCACCAATGACCAGGTGAATCCCTGAAACAAGGCTAGGAACCATTTCTCCAAGGGTAAGGCAGTCTGGGTTTTCCTCAACTTATCTTCTAAACTCCATGCTCCCAAACACAGGTACAGTAGTCCAAGACAACCATTGAAAAAGGCTGAAACTATCTGTAACTTGGAAAATCCTCGAGTCCGGGATGGAGTTTTATCAGCTTTTGATAAGGATTTCTGTATCAAACTGACTAAGAGCAAGACCAGAAGTACAAAGTAGAAGCAAAGAATGGAGGCCTGGTTGAAACACGAAGTTGGTTGGCTTAGTAACAGGAAATTGAATCCAGAGTGCTTGAAAATGAAACCTGAGCTGTCAGAGTCCCCACAAAAGCTGCCAGACAAACCCCCCATCATCCTTCTTTGTTCTGTGAACTCTTCTAATTCTTCATTACGCCTACATATGTTTATGAGAAAGCTCATCAGTATCGTTAAACTTAATCTTCAACTCAAAGAACACTTCGTTACTAGCTTCAACACAACTTTTCTGCATTTATGACAGGTACGTAAGGGCTATAGTCATCTTCTGAGAAAAAGGAAATATTGTAGAAGATGAAAGCAACCATTAATGCATCCATTTGTTTCTGTCTGGAAATAAATGCCAGAAGAATGACACTATCAAGTGAAAAACGTAAAAGATAGGAAGTGTGATAAGGATAACGTAAGCACAAAGATTACTTACGGTTATCTCCCACAATCTTGATGTGAGTCTCAGGCCTAGCTCTGGAGCTAAAGCCGCCACCAAACTACTATAAGCCAGCAAGCCTGTTTACCCAAAAAATTGCAGCAACTTCATAGTAAGTGAAATTTCTATGAACACTTAATTGTCCTTTGTCAAACTCAAGCAACTTGAATGCAAGAAATCGTAGACTTGGATTTTTTTACACAGAATGGAGAAACGTAAAAGGATTTTGGTTGGAAACTTTCTCAGGAAAGACCTGCGGAACAAATAAAAAGAAAAAAAAAAACTTGCTATGTGCACTCGTGTTGGCAGTAAACGAAAAAAAGAGAGGAAAAAAAAAACCATATGCGAGGAATGTGCACATACTTAAGCAAGAAAGGACACGATCTTAGAACTTGCAAAGGGCAGATCATATCCTGGTGATCAAGTTCGTGTCAGAATCTTCTAAGTTGCTATCATGTTTTTTCACAAAGTCAAACAATGCGAGCTCCACCAGCAGAAAAAAAATTAAAAACAAGGCTTTTCCAACCTCCACGAGGATACTACAGATCTCGATGTTACTTCATTGAAGCAAGTAACGTATTTATCAGTACGGAAAAATGCTGTGTCCTGTTTTCTTAACATCTAATTCATTTAATTCTCAAAAAATATCCAATTCAATTTTTTTTTTGGTAAATAAACATCTAATTCATTTATTAACTGAGAAAGAGAAAAAATCCCAGCAAGCAAATCTATAACCTAAGACAGGTGACATCTCATTCAGGTGATTCCTAACGTATGACAGGTGCTGGTTACGGAGTTTTTGATACGGGACAGATTCTATGTTTAAGATAATAGTTGTATTAAGATTACGAAGGGGACGACCTTTTCAAGAATTGGAGCCAATATAGAGCTCGGATACTGTGGTGCCAACTTTCTTGTTGTCACTGTAATCTAGCTAGCAAGAGGTTCAGGATGAGATCAACTGTGCCAGAACTCAATTCCTACCTTGCGTTAGAGGATCTCAAGTTACCTCGAGGTTTAGTTAGTGGGATGAGGCCAGTGTCCTTGATTTGATCTTTGATTTGGCAAGAATCATTGCATGAAAGTTGCGATCTTTCTGCTTGTGTTCTTACTGGTGCATGGTCTGTTTTATTGCTTTTCTTGTCAGATTGCCACTTTGTGCTCCTGAACGTTGTAATCAATTGAGATAAGAGTGGTTGCTTTCGTTCTTTAGCTTTACGTAGAAAGAGAAAACACTGATTGGTTGGTTAAGCTGATGTATTAGACCTAACACAAACTCTCAAAAGCTTTTTGAGTGAAGGAAACTTCCACAGTAACAGGAAAAGATAAGGTTATGATCATCTAAGAATTGCACATCTTGTGTTTTTCTACCTGGACTGCTCTTAATAAAGATTCTCTAAGATTGAATCAGATGATACAAGGATGTTAATGACTTAAAGCATTTTTCTTTAACATGGTAGAATCTTTGGACTGCATATTCACATAATAATTACAAATTATGTATTTTGAATTTCTAATTCACCATTTAAATTTTAAGTGATAGAATATAAATAATGTTAGGATATATGTTATATATCTAAGTAATTAGTTTTGGTATTCTTTATTAATTGGACCTATAAGATATTAATTGGATGATGATAGTTAACCAATAATCTTTGTTTGTATTAATAGAATTGGTCTCTCTTTTTCTCATTGGGTTGAAACAACTGGCTTCTCTAGGGGTAACTGGATTCTTTAAAATGATTTTTATGAAATTGAGATGATGATCAGTAATCAACAATTTGTTCTCATCTCGGTCTCTTAGAATAATAGGTTTCTATTTTTTCTGTCTGCTGTTTATGGGCATCCTACTCCATCTTGTCGTGCTAAGTTATGGGAATCTCTTCTTCATCTCAATATTGCTATTTCCTTCTCTTGGGTTTTGCTCGGTGATTTCGACGCCATTCTTTATTCTCATGAGAAGAAAGGGGGGTTTTCTATATGCCAGCAGTTCTCTAATTGATTTCAAGACATTAATATGATTGATTTGGGATACAAGGTTTTGATTACACTTGGCGAAGATAAAATATTATTAAAAAAGATAAAATAATTTTATAAATATCAAATAATCAACTTTGAAGCATGATCAATTAAAACCAAAAAATACATTAAACAAATATATATGCATGCATTAACTTAAAAAGGGTATAGTTGAATTTTATTTTATTTTATTTCAGCTGATAGACGAAAACGCTCCTCTATTGCAGCGTTTTCATTTTCAACTGGTTAGTTTCAAAAAGCTTACTAAAACGCTGTTCTCCAAACGTTGTTGTTAGCTGTTGTTTGAAACACTAATCAACTGACAAAACAGCTGATTGGGTAGTATTCAAACGCACCCTTAATCTTCAACTCAAAGAACACTTGGCTACTAACCTATCTTCACCACAGCTTTTCTGCATTTATGACAGGTACGTAAGGGCTATAGTCATCTTCTGAGAAAAAGGAAATATTGTAGAAGATGAAATCAACCATTAATGCATCCATTTGTTTCTGTCGGGAAATAAATGCCAGAACAATGACACTATCAAGTGAAAAACGTAAAGACAGGTACGTAAGGGCTATAGTCAATGAATCCAGAGTGTTTGAAAATGAAACCTGAGCTGACAGAGTCCCCACAAAAGTTGTCAGACAAACCCCCCATCTTCCTTCTTTGTTCTGTGAACTCTTCTAGTTCTTCATTACGCCGACATATGTTTATGAGAAAGCTCATCAGTATCGTTAAACTTAATCTTCAACTCAAAGAACACTTGGCTACTAGCCTCACCACAACTTTTCTGCATTTATGACCGGTACGTAAGGGCTATAGTCATCTTCTGAGAAAAAGGAAATATTGTAGAAGATGAAAACAGCCATTAATGCATCCATTTGTTTCTGTCTGGAAATAAATGTCAGAAGAATGATACTATTGAGAAAATCGGGTAATTTTTTCCTCTAAAATAAACAACTAGTGAAGTGAACCGATTCAGTAATACCCAGGAAAGACCGCCGAACAGCCTCCTAAGACA
>JAOTAZ010000007.1:25593055-25603900 GCA_025629785.1 Erythroxylum oxycarpum | reverse complement strand
CAAAAAAACTAAATATTATATACAATAATATGAATTAAAAATGTCACAAATAATTATAATTAATATGATATAATATTTTGTTAAAATGTATACTAAAAATTTGACTATATTTTATAAAACATACTTAAAAACATTTGGCTACATTTTAAAAAACGTAGCTAAAAACAATTAGCTATGTTATTGGAAAAGTAACTAATAATTTTTAGCTGCGGAACTTAAACGTATACAAAATGTATTGGCGACGTTTTCTTAAAATAAAGCGTAGGCAAAAACTATTAGTGACGATTAGTGAAAAACGTCGCATATAGTTTTCAGTTATGGAGATTTGACGATATTTTTGGCGACAAATATAAATCATCACTAATGATTATTAGCAACGATTTTGAGACATTTAGTAACAAATCTTTTTGCAACCAAATGTTGTTTTTGTTGCTGTGTATGCTAGATTAATTAATACAAAAGATTTATGAAAAACTGAAGGGGTTTAACTATTTTACAAACTTTCCGCAAACTTATTTGGCATCAATAAAATAAAAACAAGTAAAACCGAAGTAATAAAAACACCAAAAATTTGGTAACGCAGTTCGACACACCTTGCCTACGTCTACGAGGCCCTCACTCAGCTTAACTACTTTCACTGAAGTACAATAGTTTTACCCAAGGCTTTATTGAGCCGACACCACTAAACCCTTAGCACTATTTCTCAACCTTACTTCCCGTGAAAGAATTTCATACCCAATAACATGACCGACTCGTGTTAAACTCATCAGAGGATTTTCTCAATCAACCCAATAGTACGACCGCCTCGTACTAACCTCAACAGAGAATTTTCTCAACATTATTTAATAATAAAGATAATTAACAGAGTCGGCCCTGGGTAGGGGCCAGCAGGGCACATGTCCAGGGCCCACTATGAGAGGGGGCCCCACTTCAGCAACCCCCTCTCTAGACTCTTAAGTGATGCACAGTACTGATATTTTTTAACGTTGGAGCGTTCATTCACTCTTCATATATGTATATATATATATCCAAAACAAACTTGATCCATTCTCAAACTTAATTAGCGTCCAGTTCGTATACATGGTAATTTTGGGTTCAAGGTGTGTGTGTTTGTTGATTGAAACCATCATTTTCCAAGTGCCACACATAATCATAGGAGTATCCATTAGTTGTTGTCTGATCATTTAAAATCATTTAACGGTAAAGTCATTAAATGACTTTAACTTTGTATATACTTATAACGTTAAAGTCATTTAATGACTTTAACCTTATAAGTTAAAGTTATAATTTTTTTTAAAGTAAAGGTAATTTTGTGGTCCTCATGCTTATAAATAGTCTTGAAATATTTAAGTATACTTTACCTTCTAATTTCTTTATTTTCATTAATATATGTATTTAAAGTACTCCAACTAAAAAATTAGCAGCAAAAAATTTTACGATTCTGTCTTCTGAGTATAATTTAAAGGTAAAGTTTCTTATTTTAATATATTTTTACTCTTTGTTTTATATTTTTAATATTAGATATTAAATTTTGCTATTTATTTTTTCCCTTTATCACAGATATAATACCATTTATATATCTTTGTGATATATTGTGAAGCTGTTGGAGTTTGGTTGTTTCTGCATGCTTCTTCCAGTTCCATACAGGTGCTTTTGTTCTTTTTCTAATCTAATTGTGTTATAATTAGTTTATATTATGTTGCCTAAAAATCATTTGTTTGGAAGTGAAAAAAGGAAGAAAAAAAGAAAACAAGTAGCACAGTTGATAGAATCCCAAAAAGGAGCAATAAATAAATTTATTAAAAGAGTAGGCTCCTCTAGTGAGAGTCCTGAGGAATTAGGTGAAGGTGGTTTTGAACAACATAAAGAAAACTTAAGTGATGAGAATCATATTCACGAGGATATTAGAAATTTGAGTGAGAATGTTCATGTACCAAATGCATCAACTTCAGAAAATTTAAAGTATATTAAGCAAGTAAGCCTTACATTGGACATTTATAATCCTAGGAATTGGGATAATCTTGATAATAAAGTAAGGGATATTTTAGTTGAAAAAGGCCTGTAAGAGAGTTGAATCTTATGTTTTCTTTAGACAATACCTCTCCTCATTTTTCATATTCTTATTATTATAGAAATTTGAGTAATGGAGAGATTAGCGATAGAAAATGGTTGATTTATTCTAAACATGTAGATAAAGTATATTGTTTTTGTTGTAAATTGTTCAAATCTACTAACAAACACAGTAGATTAGCAAATAATGGATTTAGAGATTGGAAGCATCTTAGTGAGAGACTTATAAATTGAGTCATTTATGTTTTATATAAATATATAAACTTAAATATATTGTTGATTTATAGAAGCTCTTTTTTTAATTTTACTCAGGCCTATATAGAACCGTAGGAACGCCCTGATCACATACCCTTATCTATCTTGGAAACCAACAAAAACGTATGTATTTGCGCGTACTCGTGAAAAAGAAATGATGCAGATGAAGATCAACAAGAAGTGGATCCATATAATCGATAACCAAAATACTGTCATTCACTCTGGTTGACTGGTTCTAAGAAAAAAGACGACTTTTTGTCACTAAAAATAAAAGAACTCGGACAATTTGGAGCGTAGCTAACAATAATGAAAATGCAAGGAAGATGCACTTAATAAAGTTATCAAAAATTAATTCTTTGGTGAGCAGAACCTGGAGATCCACCATTAACGATACCTAATGTCTCATTAGTGCTTTCCAAGTGATTTAGCAAGAATCCATGGAAGGTTTGATACTAAAAAAATTTAAATCTTTGATGTGCGGAAGCTAAAGATACGCCATTGATGGTACCTAATATCTCATTATTGCTTTCCAGGTGATCTAACAAGAATCCATGGAAGGCTTGATAGTATCATTACATGAAACATTGCCTTTTGTGTTTTCTTTTGGTGGAAGTTTCTATTTGTCTTTATTTTAATTCTCAAATTTATAATGCTCTTCTTGTCAGATTACCACTTCCTATACTATCATTTTCTCAGAAGGCAGCACTTCCATTAATGGCAGAATATTCTACAGAAATTGACTGTTCCCACACCGTAAAAGGACACAGAGCCTCCATCTTTGCTGGAGAACCTCTGCTTCGAGGTTCTAGAGAGGGCTTTGGACGGAGAAACTAGACAGACATCATATTAAATAACAGTAAATCAATTCACCATTAACTCAAAAGTTCAAGTCCTTATTACAAAATTATTATGAAATTTTGATTTCAGATCAATCAAAAGCAAAAGAATACAAAACTAGTTCTTTATAACAGAGAGTGGAAGATTCAGAGTTGCAGAGACCATATCAGGGATCGATTTCCTGTTCAAGTTCAACTTCCAGCTCTTCATAATCAAACAGTGGAGTATCAGTTGCTCTACAAATCTTGTTTTTACCAAGGAAGTGGAATGCTGAATCTGCACTTTCCTTATCTGATGAAAGGACATTTCTATGAATCCTCGGGAAAATATCGATTTCTCTTGGATGTGATCACTGTACTTCCATAATTCTTACTCAATAGTTCCTTCTTCTCGTTGATACTAAGCCAGAAATTATATAATCCTTTTCGATTCTTACTCCCTGCTCCTTTCTTATCATCGATCCGAAGCCAGAAATTATATAAATGAAAGGACAGTGGCCTCAATGTGATTCTGCTGAGTGAAGATGTGACCAGTATTCATTCACTAGTTGCCCAAAGAGTGAACCTTCCATCTTCATCAACTTCTCTGGCTTATCATACTCTACTATGTTTCCTGAAACACAACAGGAACTTGTTAATACAGATCTAAAGTTCTTCCTTGATGGAAAAGATGTACTGCCTAATAAATTTCTGTACTTTGGATCTAAGCTAAGTAGAACACATCAATGAAGAATGAAGATCATATGATTCCTATGCTTCAGTTCTCCGGCATCTGGTTTCGGGTACATTATGTAGTTAACTTGAAGGAAATAGACTCACCGTCTCTCATGGCAAGCACCATGGTGCAGTCCATGACTGTTGGAATCCTATGTGCAACTGTGATCACAGTGCAATCTGCAAACTCGGTCCGAATGGTTTTTTGCAATATCAGGTCAGTTGCATTGTCGATTGATGCAGTTGCCTCATCGAGCACCAATATCCGACTTCTCCTCAAAAGGGCACGTCCCAAGCAAAATAGTTGCCTCTGCCCCATGCTCCAGTTAGATCCATCTTCCACAACTGTGTGTCAAAACTTCAGTAGTTAAGCACCATTCACGACGAAGAAATAATAATGAACATTCTATATAATCGAGTATCCGAAGCTTACCTAAAGAATCTAAACCTTCCTCTTTCTCCTGGACAGCCTCTCGAAGCTGACACTTTCCAAGTACCTACATAATGTGTAACAGAAACTCTCCATCAAAAAGCATCAGAATACAGAAGACTCTTCATTCCTGGAGTTAACAGGATCAGAGACTTACCTCCCATATCTCCTGATCGGTGTGTTGAGCTAAGGGGTCCAAATTGTATCTCACACTCCCGTTGAAAAGTGTAGGATCTTGTGGTATTATGCCAAACCGTGACCTCAGATCATGAAGTCCAATTTTAGAGATGTCAATACCATCTACCACAATCATTCCTCCAGTTGGCTCCACAAGACGAAATAGAGCACTAATAAGAGTAGTTTTCCCACTGCCTGTCCTGCCAACAATGCCAATCTTGTGACCTCCTTCAATCTTACAACTAACCCCTCGAAGTACAAGCGGTGCGTCTGGCCTGTATCTGATCTGCTTATTAGGAGAAAAAAAAAAAACCCTCAAAACAGTAATTTATCCAAAATCAGCATATTGATATCAAACAAGAAAACGAAATTTACCTGGAGGTCACAAATATCCACTTCACCAACTGCCGGCCAATTGGTCGGAGGACGGTTATCTTCTATAACCTCAGGGGCTTCACTTGGTATATGCATGTATTGATTCAGTCTCTCAACAGAAATTATATAATTCGCAATGACACACTGGTTTTGAATGGACATAACCAGGGAATTATTTAACGACAGACCATAGGAAAGGGCCATTCCAATGAATCCTGTGGTGATTGCATTACTTGTTATGATTTGTGTCACATAAACATAGAACTATTACCGGATTCCAAAAGCAAAACATCTACATAAATAACATACTTACCTGCGCTAAATGTTCCAGGAGGGAGCAGTACCATGCAAAGTGCAGCAGAAGCAAGAACAGTTGCACTAACTGTTTCTAGTCGTTGAATCAACCACTCGTTAGCAGCAAAACTGTGGAAGAAAGGACTTGCATTTGTGTCAACTAGCTCAAGATTCTTTGCAAAGAAGCGTTCTTCCTCCTCAAATGCCCTTATTGTCATGGCCCCAGCAACTGATTCAGCTAAATGATTTGCTACTAAGGACTTCGTCGTGCCATTGATCCTCATCAATTCTTTTGCAGAGGCAAAGTAATATCTCTGCAGATATACCGAATGGATATCACAAAGATTTATCTTTTGGAGGATAAAATTAATTATCCATCACAATATCCTAAGATAATATTGTCTCTTTTCTTGACACAGACCAGATTGGTTTGCTTTCTGTTTCAAAACATGTTTATAGTCCCCCCCCACCCCCACCCCACCTCCCATGCTAGTTCATGAAGTTGGAAGTACTTCTACATTTTTTCAAGAATGTGTAATTCTAGTGAAGATGAAGTTATCAGAAACGAATACCTGCAAGCGAATTGCCAAATAGACCATAGGTATGGAGACAAACAACACTTGCCAGGTAACAACAGCAAGTACTCCAAGATTACTGTAAGCATTAATGGTGGCTCCAACGGCAAAGACTAATCCAAATGGAACATCAAGATCGACGATACTCAGATCAGATGAGACCTAATACACCAAAGAAAAACGAATACAAAGCCATATTAGTTGCATATAATCTATCTAATGAAGCAACATGAAATGTTAATTGTTAAGTACCCGACTTAGTATTCTTCCAAGAGGTGTTGAGTCATAGAAGGACATGGGAGCACGAAAAAGGGAATTTAATAGTTGTGAGAACAAGGAATTTGATGATTGAAGGCCCAAAATGACTGTCAAAAGAGATCTAAAGAGCAAAACTAGTGTTGAAACAAATCCAATAATCAAGTAGACGGCAATCAACCGCAGTTTGCTAACATCAGGCTTATCAACTTTAGCTGCCATCCAAGAGTTCTGTAGTATCTGACCAATAACAAAAATGAGGTGAGCAAGAGCAGCCAACGAGAAGTACAAGAATCCTTTGTTCTGATTTAGATACTGAATGTAGGGAGTAAGCCCTGTGTCACCAACTTCTCTTTCTTCCTGCTTTATAAATTGGTCTCCTTTTAATAAGTTAGGTTGCTTCTCTGCATAAGTTTTCTTAATCTCCCTGGTAGATGATCCTTTTCTCTCTGGAGCAGCAACTGCAGTGAGCCTCCCACTGCCTGCGGTTTCTTTATGTGCATCGACAAGCTCCCGAAATTCTTGGCTTGAGGCCAATAACTGTTGATAAGGAGCAGCTCGTAGTATTTCTCCCTCTGACATCAGCTGTTAACAAAATACATTATTTGCCAATGAAAATATGATTGACATAAATCCAATGTAAATGTTCCCAAAGACGAATGAAACATACGGAGATACCTATAAAACTAATCAAGATATGAATATCCCCAAGGCTCATCCATCCAGAAAAGAAGTTTAATAGGATCAATTTATTCACAGTAGCGAAATTTCAAAACAAGACTGACCAATACAGAATCAAATGCAGGTAGGAAATCAACTTGATGAGTGACTAGTAAAACTGCCTTCCTTGAAAGTGCTCCCAAGACATATTCCTGACAAAATTTTATTTATCACATTGTGAGATCAATTAATATAAGTCTGAATAGGAAAGAAGTGAATAATTTTTTTAAAATGCTTCAATTACATTGAACAAGATCGTGGCAGTTTCTGCATCAACAGCACTAAATGGATCATCCAACAGATATATATCAGCATCCTGATAGATAGCACGAGCAAGTTGAATTCGCTGCTTCTGACCGCCACTGAGATTGACTCCTCTTTCACCTATTTCAGTCAGATCTCCATGAGGAAGAAGTTCAAGGTCCTTCACTAACGAGCATCTCTCAAGTGTATCTTGATATCGTTGGTTATCCATTGGAGACCCGAATATAATATTGTCTTGTATTGTTCCGGTCTGAATCCAAGCTGTTTGAGAAACATAGGCAATCCTTCCATAAACCTTAACCTGTTGTAGAGAACAATCAGTCAATCCATCAAAAGGGAAGTAAACAACCTAATTCCTGACATCTATCCATACTTGGCATTTTAAAAATCTGAAAGATCCTACTGGTATACAGCAGGACTGAAGAGGGTGAAATGAGAGATTATTATCTTGTTTTCTTTAGGTTAAAATGAGCCAGAAGGAAATAAGTTCGTATTCTTACGGTTCCCTGAGTATTTGGAACTTCGCCAAGAATAGCGGCTAATAGTGTTGATTTTCCGGAGCCAACTTCTCCACATACAGCCACCTTTTCCCCAAGCTTGACCTCTAAGTTCACATTCCTAAGTGTAGGCTTTGATGGGTTATCTTCCCATGAAAAGTTAGCTGACGTGATACTAATGGCATGATCGACTGCCCCATTGTTCTTCTGCCGGATGTTACTGGTCTGCAGCTCAGGTGCCTCAAGGAACTTCACAATACGTGTGAAGGCCACATTTGCTTGGATGACCACTCCAATAACATCAGGGATAACTCTTATTGGGTCTTGGACTAGACGTAGAGTCGCAACGAAAGTGAAGACATTGTTAGCATGTAGAGGAATTTTGAGGAAATAGCATGCCCCAAAGGTTGCAGCAGAGACTAAAACAGGGGAAGACCAGAAGAGAAAGCTATTGTATGACCTTCTTAACTGCACTGCTGATAACCATTTATGTTCTACCTTCCTTAAGTTTTCTATAACTTTCTTGAAATGAGTTTCCCAAGCATACAATTTCAAGACCTTCATGTTAACCAGAGCCTCGGTACTAACCTTCAATCTCTCATCCTGAGCAACCATGAGTCTAGTCTGAAACTTATGTTGTAACTTTGCAAGTGGAGTGTTGCATAGAACAGTGAGTATTATAACCACTAAGGCTGCAAATGTTGCAAGCCCCACTGCTCGGAAAAGAATTGCTAGAGAGAAGCAGAGCTGGACACTTGTAGTCCATGTCTGATGAAACCAGAAGGAGAACTCTCCAACTCTATAGGCATCTACTGTCACATAGTTCATAATTTCCCCACCTGAATGCATCAATCGACCTGCATTAGATAACCTCAGTTGCTTCTTAAAAATTGCAGCTGTGAGTAAAGACCTCACTTTCAGACCAATAAGCCTGGACCTAAAATACCACTGCCTTTGTGCCAAGGACTCTAAGCTCTTCGAAAAGAAGAGTGTTAAGGCCAAGACGTAGCCTTCATATTTGAAGTCTGATTTTCCTTCTGCAACTAAAATGAAGGCATTTAGAAGGAGAGGACCTGCTGATAAAGTAACAATCTTTAGCAAAGCGAAGAACCCAGAAATAAGAATATCCTTCCAGTGGCATAGTATAATTGTTCTCAGGACTGATGGCTGCTGAGATGAAGACTCGGCTTTCTTTTGTTTATTGAGTTGCTCCACGAATTGCAGGTAACAACTTGCTGCTTGATCCTCTGAGCTCAACTTGGGAATATCCTGATCCCCAAGAGTTTTCCGGCTGCCCTTTTCCATTAGAGGATTCAACCACCAAAATGACATTTTACTCAGGAATCCTGATGTAGAAAATGGTGTAACTTGACCAACAGAATCCGTCTTGCTGATGCCATTAGACTCGGCATTCAAAGGTTCGTAAAGACGTCTTTCACTTTCTTCAAGTACTTCATGTTTATGCTCTTTAAATGTGCATATCAGTAGTGATATTGCTCCTGGAAATGATAGAATATCTAAAGCTATCTTAACTGATACCCGTCTGTCTAAAACTGCAGCAGACAGGCTTAGAACACAGACAAATCCAGAAAACAAGAATGCAAGAACAGACAGTAGCCGGAGTTGTATCATCGGAAGATGTTTCCCTCGAAGGCTTATAGTGAAGGCCACCATGGACCAAGTGAACCCCTGAGACAACATTATTAGCCACATTCTTAATGGTAAGGCAGTCTGTGTTTTCCGCAACTTCTCTTCTAATTTCCATATTCCCAAGCACAAATACACCAATCCAATACAGCCATTGAAGACTGCAGAAACTATCTGCAGATTTGAAAAGCGTTGAAATCGAGGAGGAGCTTTATCTCTTGTGGCTGATGATTTTCTGATGAAACTTAATAAGAGCATGATTAGAAGCACAGCATCGAAACAAACGATTAATCCCTGATTGATGCACGAAGTTGGTGTACATAAAAACATAAGATCAAATCCGGAGAGTTTTCCAGTAATATCGGAACTGCTACCAGATTCCCCACAAAAGATAGACCACAAATCACCCATGATCTTCTTGTTAATGGTTGCTCTTCAAAATCCTGCGTTCTATAAGAAGAAAACTTTATTCCTGTTGTGAAAACCTCTACAAGCAAGACAAACAGAAAGCGAGCAGAGGAAAGGCAAACGGAATCTTAATCGTGTTCAACAGGAAGAAAAGGTCAAAAGATGACAAGTAATGGAACAGTTTCTGATCGCTAAACACAACTGCACATGCATTCGTTCACTTCGAATAAGAGAAAACTAAGAAGAGATTACAATACTCTTATCTACATTTCATGGAGGAGTTGTCGTGTGTTCATCATCATAAAACAGAAGAAAGAAACAAGAAGAAGCTAAGATAAAGAGAAAAGCATGCACGTGTAAATGTAATGAAGGGGTGATCAAGAACTTCAAGAATGATATGAAGTGTAGAACCTTCACATTATTACAAAGGAGCTACCACAATAAGTTTGTTCAATCGTAAACGCCCCCATTGTTGAAAAAGAAGCAACCCAATGCCACTTACAATTTAAGTTCTAACAAGAAGTTTTCTGAACATGAAAACATGAAAGTGAAACAAAACGAAGAAGTCATCTGTCAAAACCATCAGAACAGCTGAAACATTCTAAAACGAACGACACGAGGAACAAAAGTTTACGAGAACATTAACATTGGCTAACCTGAAAGACCTCAATCGAAACCAAACCCAAATAATGCCCGTGTCCTCCGATATCAAACCAATCGCAAAGAAAAGATATTTTCGTTCTGATAATCAAAAAGCAACGATCTTTTCTTGTTTTACAAATACCCTTTTGCAAGTTAAGAAAAGGGCAACTCTCTATATCATCTATCGATCTCTCTTCCTCGTTATATTTAATGAGGTCAATCAAAGGTCCGTTATGACACAAAGACAAAGAAACATAGTGGACAAGGAAAAAAGGAAACAAGACACGATAATAAGAGAGAGATGCTGAGAGGGAGGAAATGGGTGTGGGGGCATTAAGGTTGCTGTCCCCGAGTCTGAACCAAGTACGATGTCGTCATGGCTCACGTCTCTCGTAAATCGACAAGTGGTCTGCTCGTGTTATTCTCTGGTTCTTAACAGTTACGTGTATCGCCATGCTCGCTCCTTACACTGTAGTTGAACAGTTGTTAGTTCTCAGTCACATGTTAGTTTAGCTAATACACGAATTCTCTTATTAATAATTCTTTTCCTAAAAAATTATATAAATATCCATTAAATTAAAGTTGACATCTTGATCTGAGTCTAAATTAGTATAATTGATAAAAAAATTCAAATTATCCAAGTTTTTTAATTATTATTTTTAATTTTAAAATTAAAAATTACTTAA
>JAOTAZ010000007.1:25573390-25583403 GCA_025629785.1 Erythroxylum oxycarpum | reverse complement strand
TGTGAAATGTTTTGATTTTGATTGTACTGTCTTGGGTGGCATCCACATATCCTCCCAGGGGGTATTTGGGTGTTACAGTCATAGTTTCTGCCCATAATGAAAATTTTGACAGCATCTCCCCTATTTTTTTTTTAGCCAAAATCTTCAAACACTCACATAATTTATAGCAACTGCACAAACACTTCAATTTCTCACAATTTTTAAGAAAAGTTCGGAGTCCAACACGAGAGGTTTGAAATGGTCTAAAAAATACAGTCTTATCCCTAGCTGATAGAGAGAGTATTTTCGTTACAGTAAAGAAATAAATTGAGAACTATTTGTAGGAAAAAATTAAAATACATATTAAAATAATAAAAGTATGATAAAAATAAAGGATAATAGTGATGATAAAAATAATAATATAATTAAATACTAACAAATAAAACATAAATACAATACAGATAAAACAAGGTAAAGATAAAATAAATAAATAATAATAATAATAATAATAATAATAATAATAATAATAATAATAATAATAATAATAATAAAGAATAGTAATAATTCTAATGAAAGTAATAACAAATCTTCAATACATGCCTAAAACCACAAATATGCAAACAACTATGTTGTATTTGTTACTTCTCATAAAGTCTTCCACATGCATTCTTCAGCTGATATGGTGAGGGATAATAATGGTAGTGAAAATGGGAAGCAATATGATACATATTTCTTGGCTCCAATGATTATATAATAGTTTGATTGCATGTGATGCACTTGCTTTCTCAAGCAACTCAACACCTCACCCCCATCATTTCTTATATTTTTAATCATCACTACTCATTTTACATAATTGTCAACTACTACTTTTTAAAATATCACCTTGCTATCTAAAGTAGTAATTAACTAATTGCAATATGGCTATCTAGGGTTAGCAAATCGGTCTAGGGCTGATTTGACCAAGCTTTCAAAACAACGTTTTTTTACTTAACTGTTCAAACGAGATCTAAATTAAGTTTAGACAAAAAAAACTATTAGTTTCAATTCGACTTAATTCATTATTATTTTTAATTATTATTAATTTAAACTTACTTTTTCTTAAATTGATTTTTTTTATTAATTAATGATTTGTAAATAACCTTTTTATTAATTAAAAATAGGTTGCGTATTATTAAACCTCCTCAGATTTTATATCTCAAATTTTACATATAAGTGAGATTATTACTTAGTGTTATTGTTGTTGTTTTACTAATTAAAACACATTATGAAGTTTTGTTGTTTTCCTTTTAAAAGTGTATTTAACATTTTTGTTATGCTTTTAATTATATTTAATAAAAAACATAAATTCACCAAACCATAAATTGAAATCTGGAAGTGACAAGAGGGAAGTAATTAGTGGTCAATAGAGAGTTTCTAATTCTAAATAAACGTTTTTTTTTACCGCATTAAAAAAAGAGGAGTTTCTATTTAAACCGGCGTCGTTTCACTTCTTTACCTTGGCCTACATACCTACATCTTCTCTCCTATCGTCTACTTTACTCTGCAACTTCGTATCTTTTCTTTGCAACTTTTTGTTCTGTTCTGTTCTCTTGTCTTCTTTCTCTCCCCTTTTGTTCTCACCAAACATTCATGGGAGTCTCTTTTTATTGTAGAGAGCTCAATTTATGAAAATGGGTTTCTGAAACTTTACGGGGAGACAGCAGAAGGTAGCTTCCTTTGGATCTCTACTTGAACGCTTTCAGTATAGAGTTCCTTTCCTATCCTCTGCTCTGCTCTTCGTTTTTTCATGTCTGCATAGTTTCAAAACCAAACGAAAAAGGAAGTTCAAGTGTCAGAGTATAGTGTACGTTTGTTGATTTGGTTCTACTAGGCTATAAAAAATGTAATATTTCGGTTACTATCTGTTTCTTTTCTTGTTTCTCTCATATTTCTCGGCAAGCAAACAGAGTTAGGTGGAGCTGCTGCAGAACTTAGCAAGCAAGAACGTAAATGTTATTGGTTATCTTAATAATATGTTCAGCTGATAATATTTGACCCAAGTTGGCTTGTGAGCTTACACAATCTTGCAAGTCGTTCTTTTTAGGCAGAAAGTGTGCAAGAATGTGGTAACTTTAATTCAAAACTAATTGAATACAAGCTAAAGTTTCTGCTTTTATCTCTGATTCTGATCTGTCTTTACCCAAAATTCATGCAGATGGGACAAAGATTTCTAGAGAAGCTCTGCTTTTGAACTATATACAATTCGAATTCAACTCTCCAACTCTACGGTTGTCCACTTTGAGTCGAGAAAAAAATGAGGAAGAAAGAGAACATCTTGTTCATTTTCTCTGCAATTCTCTTTTTGGAGTTGGTTTCTTTTCACACCCTTGCAGACCCAGTTGAAGATAAAGAAGCATTGCTCGATTTTCTAAATAATATTCACCACTCACATGCTCTAAACTGGACCGAGGACTCCTCTATATGTGATAACTGGACAGGTGTGACATGTGACAGTAACCATTCAAGGGTCATAGCTCTGAGGTTGCCTGGAGTGGGATTTAGAGGCTCAATCCCACCAAACACTCTCAGTCGCTTATCTGCAATTCAGATACTGAGTCTCAGATCTAATGGTATTTCAGGTTCTTTCCCTTCCGATTTCTCACAACTCAAGAACTTAACTTCACTTTATCTTCAGTCCAACAAATTCTCTGGTGCATTCGCTTTGGACTTCTCAGCTTGGAATAATCTCACTGTTTTAGATCTTTCTGATAACGAGTTTAATGGGAGCATCCCTCCTTCTATATCAAACTTGACCCACCTCATGTCTTTGAACCTTTCCAACAACTCTCTTTCTGGTGATATACCTGATATAAATGTTCCCAGTCTGCAACAATTAAATTTAGCCAACAACAACCTTAGTGGAAGTGTTCCTAGGTCTCTTCAAAAGTTTCCAAGTTGGGCATTTTCCGGTAATAAACTTTCTGCAGATAATGTCACTGCTCTTCCTCCAGCTCTTCCACTTGATCCACCAACCCCTCAACCATCAAAGAGAAGCATTTTGAGTGAGTCTGCAATATTAGGGATTGCCCTAGGTGGCTGTGTACTGTTGTTTCTGTTCATTGCTCTGTTAATGATTTGTTGTCACTCTAAGAAAAAGAAGAAATCTGGATTACCAGTTAAATCAAACAAAAAGGAAGGATCTTTGAAGGAAAAAGATGGAGAACCTCAAGAAAAGGACAACAAGCTAGTGTTTTTTGAGGGTTGTAATCTTGCATTTGACTTGGAGGACTTGTTAAGAGCATCTGCTGAATTGCTTGGGAAGGGAACTTTTGGGATCACTTACAAGGCTGCTCTTGAAGATTCAACCACAGTGGCAGTGAAGAGATTGAAGGATGTTATGGCTGCAAAAAAAGAATTTGAGCAACAGCTTCAAGTAATCGGAAGTATCCGACATGTCAACGTGTCTCCGCTCCGAGCTTATTACTATTCCAAGGATGAGAAACTTGTAGTTTATGACTACGATGAACAGGGGAGCATTTCTGCAATGCTACATGGTACGTAGAAAGGTTCTTTCTTTGATGATTCTTTTTTATTGGAAGATTGAGAATAAGAAGATTCTCTGTCAGAAACTTAAAGATTATAGTAAGAACATCTTCGAGCAATTTCCTAGTTCTGATTGATATGACAAAGTCATTCCTCAATCTTGCAGGTAACAGAGTGGAGGGCAGGACCCCCTTAGACTGGGAAACGAGGTTGAGAGTCATAATTGGCACAGCAAGAGGTCTTGCTCATATCCACACACAGAATGGTGGCAAACTAGTCCACGGCAACATAAAAGCCTCCAACATTTTCCTCAACTCGCAGGGCTATGGTTGTGTATCAGACACCGGTTTGGCGACCTTGATGAGCCCAACACTCCCCCCGGCGATGAGGGCAGCTGGGTACCGTGCCCCGGAAGTAACAGACACAAGGAAAACAACTCAAGCATCGGATATCTACAGTTTTGGAGTCCTGATACTTGAGCTGCTTACTGGAAAATCTGCTGTCCAAGCCACAGGTGGTGATGAAGTTATCCACCTCGTCAGGTGGGTTCATTCTGTGGTAAGAGAGGAGTGGACTGCTGAAGTGTTTGATGTAGAGCTCTTAAGGTACCCCAATATTGAGGAGGAGATGGTTGAGATGCTACAAATAGGTCTGAGCTGTGTGTCAAGGACACCAGATAGGAGACCAAAGATGGCTGAGGTGGTAAAGATGGTGGAGGGAATTCGGCAAGGGAATATCGGAACTCAACCTTCTTCTGAAACTAATCTAGAAATTGCAGTTTCAACCCCCACACCACAGTCGGCTGTGGATGCTGGTACTTCATCTGCGCCACAGTGAGAATTCAAATTCTCTGGTCTCTGTTATTAGGTGTGACATAATTTCCCCCCTTATGTTTCAATCATTCTTTAGCTAGAGCTGGGAAAATTGTCAATCAGTTTGAATTTTTCTCTGTTTATTTTCTTATTTGGTCAACATTTTGAGCCAAATTAGTTTGGCTCTCTCATCCAACCACAGCAAGAAGTTGGGTCCTTTGCTGTTTTAATTTTCAATCAGAACACTATTATTATACAAGTGAGGGTTAGCGGAGTTTCTGCATAAATAACCAACAAATTAGATTTTCATCCGGACTCAACATTGTTCCTCCATTCAATCCTTTTCTTTCTTTCTAAACGTGCTTGTCTATATGGACCAACTAAACTAGAATCGAGATAGGTTAGTCGAGAAACTTGCCTGTCATTCCAAGTTTCTAAACAGTGTTGATCCAGGTGTCTGCACCCGAATAATTTTGTTGGATGATTCAGAATTGAAAATTAACATCGATAAAGACTTGTCATGACCATTAGCTTATCTTCAAGAGTCCAAGTCTGTATATTACCGCCCTGTGAATTATACCCCATGTCAAAATGGAACATGTATACATGTAAAACTGATTGGTTTTTCAGGACACACAGAAGTTTATCAAAGTACGAGGAGTCATAGTATGTTGTTCCCTTCTCTGAAATGTTAAAATAGTTTGAATGCTTTTACTACAATGACTGCACAGGAGACAAGAAGAAAAGGGAAAAAGATTCCTATTGATGAGTGGAAGTATGGAATTGATATTTCAACGACACAATCAACAAATTTCAATCCACTTACATAAAAAGTCTTGACAGCGCCACTCTCTCAGATATTCTAACAACTTACTTCCTAACAAATCTTGTTTTGACGCCACCTGAAACCAGAAAGCGAAGGAGTCAAAACATAGCTCCAATAACAATAAAACGAAGATAATCCAAAAACAAGCGGAAACCACGCAATAGCAAATAAATATGGTACTATATTGTGATGAATACGTGAAAAGCTACCATTCACACTGTACAGGGGGAAAAAAAACAGTTCCACTGACCTTCTACTTCCTCGAACACAACTTCCTTCACCAACTCAGCAGATGCATGATAATCAAAGCTGCATTTCAAGAACTGTGATCAATTTACTCTCAAGTCTCAGAAAATAACAAATTTCAAGGAAAAATCGGTGTCAGATATCTCAGTTTAATATGTCATAAGATAAGGAACAATGTTCACAAAGCCAACACTTAAATTAAGATATAGCAGATTACCCCCAGTGTGGTGACGGGATTAACATTCAGTGGTTTGCACTGGTTATCAGATGATTGAAAAGCCAGGAGCAATTTATTTATGATACTTAGTCGGACAAGATATTGTAGGCAGAAGAATAAGTGATGTGGAAGACCTATTACCTATTGGAAAATTCAGATTCAAGCTCGTAATTAGAAACATTCTTAGTAGCTTCAACCAACACAGCAACAATTTCCATCTTTCGAAAACTAGCCATAAGTATATCATACTCCGTTGGAATAATAACAGCAAAGAAGTTGTCACTCAACTCACTCAAACATATCTTGTCAACAGCAGCTAGTGCTATACGACGTTTAAGTGCATCAGTCTCCGGATCCACAAGATAAACGGCAAAGTCAGTTACTAACATTATACAATGCTTCATCTTCCCTGAACCAGTGAATTTTATAACTTTATCTGCAAACAGAACCTGGCTGTCACCTGAAAAAATCGAATGAATCAAAGTTTACGAATATATTCTAGCAACAAGCTAACTATCCCTAGAACTCCAATTTAACCAAGCAATGGAGTTTACATTTCAATATTCTGAATATACCTCTCCAATCAAATGAAATAATGCGTTCTTCTCTCTCTGTCTATCTCTCTTTCTCAAACACAAAAATCTATTTCCGTACACCATTTATGCAGGTCCATTTGTACACATGTCCTCAGATCAAGCATTAGTGGATGGTGGGTTCACGTTCAACAAGGATTCAGTCTTTGGTCTGGCAGATCATTCTTATCACATCACACAGAATCTTACGGCGTTTAACTTGAATTGTTTTGTAATG
The DNA here is from genome assembly GCA_025629785.1 of Erythroxylum oxycarpum. Lineage (NCBI taxonomy): Eukaryota > Viridiplantae > Streptophyta > Magnoliopsida > Malpighiales > Erythroxylaceae > Erythroxylum > Erythroxylum oxycarpum. The sequence continues at coordinate 25,576,991 of JAOTAZ010000007.1, read as the reverse complement.
CTAATGTAAATAGATTATCTTCAAAAAGCCAAGCAGAAACCACAAGCTGCAGCTACTCTGTCCAGTTAGTTTTGAACAGAAATGCTCTCGAGCTTTATTCAACAAAAGATGCAACACACTTACCCCTCTTAGACTGCCATTATGCCCCAAATTCAATGAAACAAGAATCTGACGTTCTATATCAACAAATTCGATGCATCTTCTTCACTACTTAGTGCACTAGTACGAATTTCCAACAATCTGTGAGCTGAGATTTTAAACACCATCTCACATGCATCATAATGTGATGACAAGGGACAATTTTCTCAGCCAAATCTTTCAGTATATGCGTTCGATTTCAAGATTGAAAAAACATTAGGAGATCTTAATAGTCGTCACAAACAATAAAATCGTCACATAACTTTCTACAACAAAAAGAAGCAGCCCTTTTTGTGGAGATTCTCGAACAAATCAGGCAGTGAATAACCTTGTTTCTGCAGAATCTTGGTCAAGTAAGGATTGGAACGCGCATTAATGTAATCTCGTTCAGCATCACGGTGAACCGACTCTATCCTCCCATCCTTGACGTCCATTAACCGCCCTTGATCTTCCTTCACATTGCCCTCCGACGGTCTCGACCACATATTATCGTCCGCGACTTCTTCTTCTCCGTCGCCGTTCTGGTTGGTGGTAGTTAATTGGTCATTCGAGACCATTGTTATAGAAACTTCTTTTATTTATCATCAAACAAATATACAATTTAAAGTATATTTAAAAATTTTATTAAAAATCTACTTTTTATTAAGACAGATAAGCGAAGGGAGCCGTAAATACTTACCACCTTTCAATGGACTATGAACTCCAATAATACTTCAAATGGCAGCTCTGATATCCTCCTTCACACATAGGCTAAAAATCATCCATGATTTCTGCAAGTTTATAGATTGCTTATAAGCTTTTTCATAATTAGAAAGAATATTACGAACCACCGTCGTTTCATTAGAATTGGCTTCAAAAAAAGAAAATAGAGTCGTCCGCAAATAGTAAGTGAGATACTCTTGGACACCCTCTGCCAACCTGACAACCATGTAACACTTCTTTAGATTCTACCCCATTAAACAAAGTAGTAAGGCCTTCGGCATATATAAGAAACAAGTAAGGAGAAATAGGATCTCCTTGACGAAGACCTCGACTCGGTGTAATAGGCCTGACAAGATTACCATTAAGATTTGCCATATAGCTCACTTCAGAAAAGCACATAATCATCCAATTAACTCATACAGAAAGAAAACCCAAAGACATAAGCATGGCCTTCAAGTAAGCCCAATTAACCCGATCATAAGCCTTGCTGATGTCAATTTTTATTGCACAATAACCTAAAGCCCCATACCTCCTATTCTTCAAGTTATGCAAAGTTTCAAAAGCCACACATACATTATCCGTAATTAACCAATTAGGCACAAACGCAGATTACGTATCAAAAATAACATACGGCAGGATCTTTTTAAGTCTATTTGTTAAGATTGTTGACACAATCTTATAAATTACATTACAGAGAGTTATGGATCGAAAATCTTTAATATCATCAAGAGCAGCAAATTTTGGAATCAAAGTAATAGTAGTAACAATAAGTGATCTTGGAAAGGTACCTTGGGATAGCCAGAACACCCACTTTTAAAAATATAATCTCCCAAGGTATGCCAATATTTTTGCAAGAAAGCCGGATTTAAGCCATCTAGGCCCGGGGCCTTATTAGGATGCATGCTGAACAATGCAGACTTGAACTCTTCTTTCTGAAACAGCTTTAATAAAAATTGTGAATCTTCCTCTATCACCCTCTTGTCCACAATCTATGAAATTCTAGAAAAATCAGCTTCTCCATCTTCTAAAAATAGCTTCTGAAAGTAGCTCTGCAGGTTCAGAAACAACTACCCCCTCTTCATTACGCAAGCCTTTAACATGATTATGAGCTCTTTCCCCTTTAATATGTTTATGGAAAATTTTTGTATTCCGGTCACCATCCCTGTACCAGAATAATTTCACTTATTGCTTCCTGCGAATGTCTTCTACCAAAAGAATTCGATTCCACTCATCCTTTAGTCTCATGGAATTCGAATTATCACATAGCTCCTTCGCCAAATCCAGCTGCCTACTTATAATGTTTTTACGTTTCCAGAATTCTCTGTTTCTAGTTCTACCCCAACTTCGCACCTCATCAATTAATTGGTCTCGTCGCTCCATAAAATCAGCAACACCCGATGATTCCCAACAAGTCTTCACTGTAGCTTTCAGTTCAACTTCTATTAACCAAGAGTTATCAATTCTAAAAGGGCGATCCACTAACTCACGTTCATTCGGACATAGCTCAACTATAATTGCATAATGATCAGAAATCGACAGCACCATAGAGGAAGAAAAAGCATTCCTAAAAAGGGAACTCTAAGTAGAATTGGACATAGCACGGTCCAATTTTTCTTCAAGGCGATCACCATTACAGTTAGTACCTTCTTAAGTGAAAAGAAAATCAGTAGAATTTAGATCAAACAAACCAGCATTAGAAAGAGCTTCTCTAAATCCATTAATAAGATAATCTGTTCTTGGAGGACCTCCCTGCTTCTCATTATTAGTGGCAATATCATTAAAATCTCCTGTGCACAACCAAGGAAGACTGTCACGAGCCGCAAGAGCACTAAGTAAATTCCACGAAGACCATCTCCTATGAATTTCAAGAAACCCATAAAAACCAGTGTATCTCTAAACCTTGCTTTCAAACACAATTCGATGATTAATGTAATTATTAGAAAAAGAAGTGACAGTGAGGTCAACATTAGACTTCTATAAAAGACATAAACCGCCTCCCATACTGACTCTATCAACATAAAAACAGGAATAAAAAAGAATTAAATTCTTGACTTCATCTAATCTACTACCATGCATACGTGTTTCAATTAAAAAAATCACATCAGGACAAAAACTCGTCGATAATTTCTAAGCGCTCTTACTGCCCAGGGGTTGCCAATACCCCGGTAGTTCCAACTACCCAGCCTAATTGTTGTCGGCCATCCCGCTTCACGAGATTGGCCACTGTCTTATGAATTGAAGTGAAAACTCCAGTTTAAGAACCAATTGTCGAATCATCATTCTTAGAAACAACAGAAGGTGGCTGTGTTTTCTCATTCCTTAGTCTCTTCTTACCATCATCTATAGGACCCATTCTTTCCTCTTCGAGATTGCGAATACTCATTCGGCCTATAGAGTCTATTTCCATCTGGCGCAACTTTGATCCCACGTCATTCAAATTTGAACTTGCCCCAAATAAGTAACTCCTGAAAATATGATATTTTAAAGCTCCTGTTACCTTATTATTTGCACGAATATCTCCTTCCACAGTTAACGCCCTTGAAACATGGTTTCCATCCTCACGCAACCATTGACTTACTGGACGACCAAACCACCTTACCGGAGCTCGAAGTCGTTCATCCCATCCAAAGCTCAATTCTTCCAGCTTCTTATGGAGGCATAACTCACAGTAGGAGTTTGTGTGGCCCAAGATACCACACAAGAAGCAGTAAACAAATAACCTTTCGTAACTAAAGAGTGCATAGAACACATCTCCATTGGC
>JAOTAZ010000007.1:25533883-25544081 GCA_025629785.1 Erythroxylum oxycarpum | reverse complement strand
AAAATCCTAAATTTTTTTTTCCAAATTTTTAATTATAACTTGAACTTTAAAAAGTGACAATTAAATACTAGAACTTTCAATTTTTCTCAAATATAGTATGATATTAGTATCTCCGTTAACAAAACTAACGTAGCAAGCCACATTAGACGTGTTTTATGACACGTAAGAAGTCAGGTGTTATGAATTTATATGTCATAATTTTGTAAATTGTAATTAATTATTATTCATTAAATTAACAAAATAATATTAAATAAAATTAAACAACAACAAAAATAAATGAATAGTTAAAAACAGAAGGTCCTCTTCTTCCTCTGTTCTCTTTCTTTGCAACACTTCACTTAAAAAGTAATTGGCGTTGTCGCTAGTTTTAACTTTTATAGTCTATCTCTCTCTCTGGAAGCACCAGTCGTCAGAGATGTAGTACCTATTTTATATTTTTTTTGGTAGCCGTTCACCAGCTATCGCCATCCCACACAAGTTGGGACTTTCATAGTAGTCAATTAATATATTACTTATAGAGTATCTTAGAATAGGGAGGCAAAGTAACAATTTGTTATTATTGTTACGGTGGCTTTGGCACTGCCTATTTGTTGTGGGTTGAAGAGCGTTGGTGAAAATTTTGATTGTCGCAATAGGTTGAAAACTTTTTAGAGGGAGAAAGTAAGTCAAAAAGTGAAAAGAAAATAAAAAATTTTCAAACTAAAGAAAATTGGGACTATGTTTGAAATGAATGAGTGAAGAAAAAGGGGGACTTTAATTACCATCAAAATCATCCTTAGCAAAATAAAGTTCAATTAACTTAAGGTTTTAGGAGGGTGGGAGAAGAGGGAGAAAGGTAGGTTGAGATTTGTGGTTATTTAAACTTTTTTTTCATAATTAACCCTTTAATTAAAAAAAACTCTAACTTTCGTCAAATTTTCAATCATAGTTTGAACTTTAAAAAGTAAAATAAAATATCCAAACTTTCAATTTTTTAAATTTTAGCCCAAACTTCAAAAAGTGACAATAAAATGTTCAAACTTTCATTTTTTTCAATTCTAGCCAACGTTATTTGTTGTTCTTCTGATGTTCTCAACCTTTTGTTTTCTGTTTGTTCTTCTAATGTTCAAAATTACTCTCGCATTACAACATGCTGCACCAGTAAATTATTCATTTTTAGTTCCTTCTCATGATGCCCTTAGTGTGAGGGCGTTGCAACTACGTAATCTGAAAATCGAAGGATCAAGGCATCGAGAGAACAAACTGAAAACGAAGAGAAAAACTAAAATTAGAGCGTAAGGTTGTCGAGGTTGCATAATCTAATTTAGGTCATTTTTAAACAACAATGTCGTTTTAATTATGTAATTAAACGACGTCGTTTTAATTATATGATTAAACGACGTTTCATAATCGATCTTTATTTGTTGTGCTAATTTTGGCTGACGTGTATTAATAGTTAGGGTCTCTGAAACATGAAGCCAGTCACGTTAGCAAACTTAGCGAAAATATTAATGTCGGGCTAGAATTGAAAAAATTGAAAGTTTGAGCATGTTATTGCTACTTTTTGAAGTTCAAGTTAGAATTGAAAAAAATTGAAAGTCTGAGTATTTTATTGCTACTTTTTAAAGTTCGGACTATAATTGAAAAATTGACTAAATTTTGAGATTTTTTTAATAATTAACCCTAAATTAAATTATGATATAGATTTGGCATTATATATGGCATCCTAAGTTTACCATAATGCTAATATCGGGTTATATTTGAGAAAAATTGAAAAAGCAAGTATTTAATTGTAACATTTAAAATTTGAAGTTATAATCACTTGCCTAAGTTTAGGATTTTTTTAGTACTAGCTATTAACCCAAATAATAATTGAAAGTTCCTAGCAATTACCTAGGTTGAGGACAAAGTTGGAAAGGCAAGAACACTAGTATAAAGTGACTCAATCTCTGACCACCATCATTAACAAAGATGGTCTCTAACAATTTATCTCTTCTCAATTCCATGGATGATTTACTAGTATAATCCTGTCATTAAATGTTCTGGTACACTCCTACAATACGTTAACAACCAATTCCGCGGCGTGGCACTAACTGGAACTTGCTTTGGTCAGTTGTACTTCGGTTGGGTTTGTGATAAGATCAGTCAGAAAAAAGTTTATGCATTGACCCTTATAATCATTTTCTTCTGTGTCATTTTATCCGGTGTGTCATTTTGATCATCTGGAGTTATTATAAGTGTTCTATGTTTCTTCATATTTTGGTTAGGTTTTGGTCTCGGTGGAACTTACGCTCTTTGTGCCATGATCATGAGAGAGTACAATAATAGGAAAATTCGAGGTGCTTTCTTGTCTGGACTGTTTACGATGCAAGGTGTTGGGATCATCGTCTCCTGATTAATCCCAATGGTTCTTTCCAAAATCTTTTAAGATTCTCAGGAAAATGTTCTATGGAGGGTGGTACTAATAATGGATGCTCTTCCAACTGTGATAACGTTGTACTAATTAAGGAAGATGCCTGAAACTGCTCATTACACCTCAATAATTAAACCTGATCCTGTAAATGATGAAGCTAGAACTGATCTTTCTTATATGAGATGTGTTCTTAAGATTGATGCAGATGAGGACCCGAATGAAGAACATAAGATTACCAAGTTTAAAGCTATTCATAACCATCCAATCTTTTCGAAGTCCATGATATCCATTTAATTGGTACTGTTAAAGAAAAATCATGCAATAGTTTCTAATACTACTGCTAAACTTATGATATTCTTCTTCTTCTTTCAGGATTGATGTGTTGTTGGATGCTATTAGATATGGTGTTCTATTAACAGAATCTGACACAGAGAAACTTGTCCCCAGAGTTGAAGCTAACTAAAGACCCTATTAAAGTGAATCCTTTGGAGAAAGTTTATGAGCAGTCACGAGCCATGTTCGTCTCCTTGTTCTTCAAAACAATACCAAAAAGGGAAAAACAAGAAAGAGTTAACGATTTTTGTCCTATAGCATGTTGTAACCTAATCTATAAAATCATAGCAAAGGTGCTCTCATAAAGAATGAAAAGTGTGCTTCCTCAACATACAGGAAAGTAGCAAGGTGCATTCATCTCAGGTAGGCTGATTGGAGATAACATTTTACATGTACAAGAGCTGCTGAGAAATTATTCAAGGAAAAAAGAAAAATGAAAAGAATAACTGCACAATCAAGACATATTTCAAAAATGCTTATGATTCCTTATATTGGAATTTCATCATAAATTGCATGAAAGTGTACAACTTCCCTAAAATCTTTATCAGATAGATAGAACAATTTTAATCAATGGTGCATCCTCCAACAAAATGAAAGAGGCTAGAGGTTTGTGACAAGTGGATCTTATGTCTCCTCTCCTTTTCTCTATAGCAATGGAGTTTCTGAACAGGTTGCCGATCAAAGTTATAAAGAAGAGCTCCTTCTTTGAATTTCACTCTAAGTGTAAAAAATGTGGTATTTTAAACCTCAATTTCATAGATGAGTTACTCTTATTCTCAAGAGCTGACCATCACTCGATTAATTCACTTGTTACAACTCTGAAAATATTCAAAAATGTTTCGAGTCTTAAAGTAGACAACCAGAAGAGTGGAATGTACTTGTGTGCCAATGCAACACATAATGCTTAGTGGTTTTCTTGTATTACAAGTAAAAGGCACTACAATTTCCTTTTACATACCTAGGAATATTAGTAAACATCATAAAGCATAGATATTCGAACTTCAAACCACTTGAGGATAAGATTAGTAGGAGAATTCAGAATTGGAGCATGAAATGCCTTTTTATGGTAGGCTGCCTGCAATTGACTGAATCCATTCTTTCTTTAATCAACATTTATTGGGCCTCACACTTGGTATTTCCAAGCATGGTAATAAAAATCATTAACAGGTTGTTGAGGGATTTCTTGTGGAATGACAACAGACAAGGCAAGACCAAAGCCAACATCAAGTTGCAAACCTTGAGAACAAGGGGGGACTAGGTCTCATTATGATTCAAGTAGTCAATTTAACAATGTTAGCAAGGAGATGCTGGAGAGTAATCAAAAAGGAAAGTTCCTTACGGGTGAATTGGATTAAGAATGAATACTTAATCAAAGATAACATATAGAGTGTCAAGATTGCAGAGAGGGGTTCACCTACTGTTAAGAACATAATTAAGACAAAGGAGACCATCAAACCTTTTGTAAGGTATAAGGTGGGAGATGGGAAGGAAACTAGCTTCTGGTTTGATAAATGGCTAGATATAAGGGTTCTATATGAACAAACACAACTTCAAGAGCTGAAGCAACATTCCAGAGGGAATATACGTTCTAGAATGGACTTAGTAATAAGGAAATTATATAATTGATATTTCCTGACACATTGGTGAAAACTCTTCTCCTCAATTTCAATCTTTCAGAGGAGGAAGATGAAGTGATCATATGGTTGAGGGTTAACAATGGCTTAATTAATAACAAAACGATAAGGAATTTAACCTGGGTGTTGGAAAATAATGTAAGTTAGCATGAATTAGTTTGGTTTATCAAAACCCTCCCGAGCGCATCCCTAAACTTATGGATGGCCATTCGAGGGTAGCTTCTCACACAAGACTAACTCAGTAGATTCATGTCTTTCCCTAACAGGTGCACATTGTGTGAAAAAGATTGAATCTATCAAACATATGTTCTTATAAGCTATTATTTAAACAACATATAGGAAAATATAATAGAAACATGTGGGACAGTGAATCCCCTACATATATGGGAAAGTGTTATCAACTGGAGCAAAAATTGGATAAAATTACAGAATACTATCAGGGCATGGATTTACAGGATATCGTTGACCTATTTGGTTAAGGACATCTAAGAGGAGAGAAATAGAAGAATCTTCTTTAATAGAGCCCTATCTTGCTCATCTCTTATGGGTAACCTTTTTGAAAATATCAGAATGCACATAGGAACGTTTCTGAAAGGCAGAGATCTCGATAGAGAGATGAAACAAAGATGGAGGTTATCATAATTGTAAAGGCTTATGAAAGAATCAAAGGCTAGGGGTTAAGAGAAATGGAAGGAAGCTACCTAGTGAAGACTCATGTAACGAAGCCTTATAGTACAACGAACCCTCTAAGTTAGAAACACCACCTTCATGCAAGAAGCAACGATTGAAATGAGTGGAGGAAGTCACACGCACTCAGGCAACACTTCCTTTACCTTTTGGAGTTCTTCAGAGATAGAGAATAAAGAGAAAGGTATGTTAAATGAATTCAAAAGGCTGCATAGCTTTCATTATTAGACTACTGTACATATAAAGACAAGTTGATTACAGTAAATCAAGGATCTGTTGTCACGTATATAATAATTTATAAAGAGTAATCTACACATAACCTATCAAATTAGTTACTGTACATATTATAATATACAAAGCTGCTTGTTATATCAGCATGCATAATACTCATCATCAACACAACATATATTACCCATTCTCATCTTGTTATTCTACTCAACTTTTCCCCTCAAAAGAAGGGGTACGGGGCAAACCCCAAGTTTATCTCTGAAGAAAGTGAACTTGGAGTGAGTTAAAGACTTTGTAAAACTATCAGCTATCTGCCCAAGAGAACGTACATATAAGACTATAAGTTGCTTAGTTAAAACTTGATTTCGCATAAAGTGGACATCGATCTCTATATGCTTTGATCTAGCATGAAAAAATGGATTTGAGGCTAGTGCACTTGCGCTCAAGTTGTTACACCAAATTATGGGATATCTCTTCAAAGGGAACTGCATTTCTTACACAATAGACCTTATCTAAGCGATTTCAGCATCCACATCAACCAGAGCTCGATACTCTGACTCTGTGCTTGATTGTGACACTACTCTTTGCTTCCTGGACGACCACGAGATTAACGTTTCACTAAGACATACACCGTACCTAGCCATGGGTACTGTCTACATCCGAAAAACCATTGATGTCAAGAAAGTTAGATCACCTGATGTGCAATCCAAGATTTTTGGTCCCTTTTAGGTATCTTAGTACTTGTTTGACTCCTTTCCGATGTTGATCTATGGGTGAAGACATGAATTAGCTTAACGTATTCATTGAATATTAAATATCCGATCTCGTGTTAGTTAAATATTGAAGTCATCCAATTGCTTTTCAAAATTGAGAAGCATCACACATAGGTTTTCCATCTAAGACTGATAAGTATCTTCTAGTGACCATTAGAGTAAGGCAAGGTTTAGCATCTTACATTTTGAATTTATGTAAGAGATCCATGAGATACTTTTCCTGACTGAGAAATAGTCCATATTCATTCTATATTACTTCGACTCCTAATAAGTGATGGAGTGAGCCAAGATTCTTCAAAGCAAATACTTCGTTGAGTTGTTTGATAAATGTTTTTATTATGTTTTGGTCATTACTAGTTAAAAGTATGTTGTCAACATATATCAACATGAGCACAATTTTTGATCCTTCTCTATAGATAAACAAAGAGTTGTCACTTTTTGTATTATGAAAACCCCATGACACCAAGGTAGAGGATAATTTGTCAAACCACGCCCGTGGAGCTTGGCATAGCCCATATATGGCCTTAATGAGTTTGCATACATGGTTTGGTTTGTTGGGATCCTTGAAGCCTTTTGGTTAACTTATGAATAATGTCTCTTGTAGAAAACCATTGAGAAAAGTATTGTTAATGTCGAGTTGCCTTAAGTCCCAGTCAAAATATACAAAAATGGACAGGGTTCAATGTTTCACGAAAATCCTTACCAGGGCTTTGCTGAACCTTTTTGCTACTAACCTTGCTTTTCTCCTCACTATTTCTCCATCAGCTCCATACTTATTTTTAAACACACATTTGCAATCTACTACATTTTTCTGCCCAGAGAATGGAACTGATGTCCATGTTTTGATGTGAGTCAAGGCGTCATACTCATCCTACATTGTTGTCTTCCAATGAGTTGATTATAGTGCTTCATTTATTGAACTTCATTCATAATCTTCATTCCTCAATGCTACTCCAATAAATGGGACCTTGGGACCTGCAATTGTGTCTTATTGTTTAGCTTTAACATCTTCATTTATTTCACCATTTAAGGAGTTAGGTTCAATTGATGTCTCTCTATTCGAATGAGCTGGGCTATTGTTAAATGACACTGAGTTCATTGTGTCCATAGCAGAGTGTTGAGGAAAAATAGAATGCTAGACTCATTCTTCTAATTATGTCAATGCTTTGTTGATTAGGCAGTGAGAATAGAAACGTTGGCTCGACTTTTGTGACTGGTTCGTATTTGTTGTTAAGGAAGCCATGCTCAAATGGAAACTCATTTTCATTTGAGAGGAGTAGATTTTTGAGTGGGTCCTAGCATTTATACCCCTTGTGAGAACCTCCATAACTAAGAAAAACACACTTAGTGGTGTGAAACTAAAGTTTGTGTTTATTAAATGGTTGTAACCATGGATAACAGGCACACTCGAAGGGCTTTAACATTTAATAATCAGGTGTCTTATTGAAGAAAGTATATAATGGTGAATGATCTTACAAAACAATAGTGGGTAAGAGATTTATTAGATAGAAAATAGTGTTGAATGCTTCCTCTCGGCTTGTCCATTATGGGATGAGGTATACGGACATCTTATTCGAAATTCAATCGTAGTATTTGAATTTGCAAGAGCTCTGAATTCTCCCCCTCCATCGCACTGAAATTTTTAAATGTTTTGGTCAAATTGGTTTTCAACTAAATTTTTGAAGTAAAGAAATATATGAACCATTTCTCCTTTGCTTTTCAAGGGAAAAATCCAAGTATACCTATTAAAATCATCTAGGAAGTGAACATAATATATGTAGCCATTTATTGAGTTAATTGGAGAAAGACCCCACACATCTGTACGAATTAACTCAAAAGGATGCTTGGCATAGGACTCAGACAACTTGAAAGGAAGTAAATGCGATTTTCCATACTAACATGCTTCACAGAAAAAGTTTGGTTCATTCTCAAAATTAACATTGCATGGTTACAAGATTTTATTTAAAGTTTTAGTGGATTGATGCCCAAGCTTTTTATGCCATCGTTCCTTTTCAGAGGTTAGGAATGTTTAACTTGAGTCTCCTTGTTTTTACGCCATGTTTACTTTGTACTTTAGTTGGTCAATTTTATAGAGGCCACCCTAGAGTTTCCCTTGAAGCAACACTTCCCCTGTCTTGTTGTCCTTTACAAAGCAAGCAGTATCACGAAATTCAATGAAAATATTGTTTGCTGCTATTAAGTTGGATACACTTAACAAATTCTTAGTACTGTGAGGTATATGTAGAATCTCTTTAAGTTTTATGGGTTGTTTTGACAGTGTCACTTTTGATCCAGTATATCTAATTGGAAGATGTCTTCCATTTCCAACAACCAGGCTTTCCTTACCATTATATTCAACTGCATTCTGTAGTTGGCTTGGATCATTGGTAACATGATGGTTGGCACCACTATTAACATACTAGTTTTGATCCTTAATAGTGGATGGTGATGCTACAAAAGCTGAGAAATCTTGTTTGAATTCAGTGGGTAACATTCCCATGTAGGATCAATCGAAACAATAAAAGCAATTGATTGCAATGTGTCATTTCTTACCACATACTTGACAAACTGGCTTATTAAATCGACCTCCTCCGCCACAACCTCTTCCTCTGCCACGAGATGACTTGGGTGAGGAACCTCTCCACCCTCCGTGGCTTTGATTAGAAAGAAATGGTTGTGAATATGATTTTTGAGCAACATTGACAGTGGGGGACCCAATCTGCAAGCTATTGAGTGCGTTAAGCTGCTTAAGACGACTCTCAAAGGTAAGCAAAGAAGCATATAAGTCAATCCACATTAGATCTAGTTCTTCAGTTAATTAAACCACAATAATATTGTAATCAGAATCTAATCCTGTTAAAGCTGTGTTAATCAGATGTGGAAATAAAGCTCCCAGCAAGTGCCGAGTCATCCGAGATGGATTTCATTTTTTGTTAGATATTCATCCATTTTCATGGGTCCTTTCTAAGTCTGTTGGAATTCTCCTTTGAGCATAGTGACCTGTGAGCATGTATATGCACCAAACAGGTTCTTTGTATTGCTCCAGAGTTCATGAGATGTCTGGCAATGAAGAAACTAAGCTACTATATCTGTTGTCATAGAGTTCTATAACCAGCCAAGCAAAAGTTGGTCAGTGATGATCTATTCCTCAAATTCTGGTTTAACCTTTCCTGCATCATTAAAAAGATGTTGAGTTGGGCATGCTTTGGTGTCATCGATATAGCCTTGTAGTTTGTTGCCACGAATCGTTGTTAGGATCATTGATAGACTGGTAACAATATCAACATACCAGTTTTGGTCATTAATAGTGGATGGTGATGCTACAAAAAGGTGAGAAGTCTTGCTTGAATTTAGTGGATGACGTTTCCATGGAGAATTGATCGAAACAATATTTGCTTCTATCCAACTTGACGGAGCACTGGTTAAGTCCACTAATGAGTGGTACTGGCTTATAAGCATTAACGCTAACATGGAGTGCCATGGCGTGAGATGGAGAGCTCTAATAACAAGATAGAGAATAATAACACAAGGTATGTTAAATGAATGCAGAAGGTTGAATAGCTTTCATTGTTAGACTACTGTACATATAAGGACAAGTTGGTTACAGTAAATCAAGGATTTGTTGACACGTATGTAATAACCTATAAAGAGTAATTTACATGTAACCTGTCAATTATATATTATAATATAGAAAGTTGCTTATTATAGCAGCATGCATAACATTTATCATGAGCACAACATATATTACTCATTCTCATCTTCGTTATTCTGCTCAACTTTCAGTGACAAAAATGTGAAGCCATTGAAGCTCTTCCCAAATAACATACCCTAATTAGGTAAAATTTGGATTCTTCGATGTCTGCTGGGTTTCTTCCCCCGTTGACAACATGATACCATAGAAGTTGTAGAATTTCCTTGAAAACGTATAATCGTTTCTTGTGATGTAAAGGGTTAGTGTTATGCCGTCGTTTTCTCCTTCTTTTTATATGATGCAAGGAAGTCTGAGGTTTATACCTTATTATTTGGTCCTCTTACTATTTAGTGAATTTTATATTTAAAAAATTATATTATAAAAAACAAAAATAGAAAACAAAACTATATTTTTTATTTTTATAAAATTTTAAAAACGAGAAGAAACCAAAATTAAAAGC
>JAOTAZ010000007.1:25480167-25494420 GCA_025629785.1 Erythroxylum oxycarpum | reverse complement strand
TGCAAATTGTGAAAGCTCGATGTAAGGAACCAATTTAAGCACAAAAAACATCAGTTAGGAGTCAACAAGTGCATAAATAGTTGTGAAAGTGAGGCCAATTAGTAATATAAACTTGGGCTCAATCAGCAACGTATAGTAAAGTTGTCTTTCCTATTTCTTATTGATGACTACAAGATAAGGTGGGTATACAAAGATGACCTATTTTCATATTGTCCTTAACTGCGTCCTTCATACTTTCTATGGATCATAAAAATAACACACTGTTTCCTTTTCATCACTATCAACCAGACAAAATACCCTTACCAAAGTCTTGCAAACTCGGATGACAAATTGACTTTGGGACCAAAAGTCATTATCTTCAAGTATAATTCTAGAAACCCATAATCTGACATTAGACCTAACACTGTAACCTAATTATAACTTGTAAGCATTTTTCTCAACTCCTTTTTTATTAGAATAAAACATTGAAGTGATACTAAATTAGATGCAAATCATTTAATAGCAGGATGAAATAAACTCCTACCATTGGTGAAATCTTGTAATAGCAGGATGACATGTAGCTGTGTATAGGTGGTGAGAGTAAAAGTAGAGGCGGCTGGATGTTAGAGTGGGTCAGGTGGTTTAAACTGTTTGACGTCAACTTTTTTAATTTCCAATTTACTCCAATTTTTTTAGAATTACATTTATGTCGCAATAAATTGTCAGTATTTTGATCCTAGTTGATACCAGGCGATATCAAGCAATATTGGTCGGTTTCAACTAACTTTACAAAATAATAGGTACTGTACTATTTTTTGGCCACTACAATACCTACATCATTGGTTTTACTCGCCACCTTTCGTTATTATCTGTTGATATATAATGCCTTTGTTTTCTTTATTAAAGTTTATCCACGTATTTATGACATCATAACTTGACATATATCTTAATAACCTCCTAATACGATTCATACAACTACTTGAGATTATGTGCATGCTGATGTTTATGATATTGATGAAGATGTTGAGAGATACACACTTAAATGGTTGCGAATCTTTTCGTAGCTAACTTGGGTCCCATTTTTTATGAATTTGACCATATGATTCTGTCAAAGTAGTTGGAAGGAGAATTGAGTTGAATGCGTGAACTTAGATTACGCAGCTTGAGAGGATAGTGAACTATATGGACTGATTGAAGTATTTGATTGCATAAGCCTTGTCAATAATTGATGCTGAGTGATGAGGCAATGTATAGAGTTTTGATGGATTTTCATTTAAGCACATACGAGGTCTCAAGTTATGTGACCGCATCTCATAGTCATTTATTTTCTTTATTGCATGCGATGATTCCCTATATGGATTACCTTTAGAAATTGCTCTGAACCTATTTGATACTGCTAGTTACATGCGTTATGGACATGATAAAGGCCTTCTTTGTTTTTAACTTTTAGCTTCAATGACCCACCAAGTCATTTTTCCCTTGTTACCCCTTTTAAGCCTTTGACCTTGTTTGTTTTCGTATTAATCACATTGCATTGAAACCTGAAAATCTTTTAGCCTGACCTTTCACAAGTTGAATGAAGTACTAAGTATTAGATGTCCTTGACTTAGGGACTTTTGTTTTATATGCTATTCTGATATGTTTTAGAGGCACATATACTCAGTTGTTGCAGATTTATGCTACTACTATCTTATTTTATGTTTATTGTTACCAAAAAAAAAACGATCAAGCAGTAGCATTAGATAGTGATGATTTGTTGTAATCACGTGTTTCTATTTGTACTCCTTAGAATTTTTTTATTGTCCCACATTACTTAGTGCTTTATGAATGCTTGTGAGTAGCCTTTGCCCTTTTTTACTTTACCTTAACCTAAGCCCCATTACAACCTTTAATAAAATCTCTTTTGATCCATGATGGCATGTACTCTATGTAGCAGAAAATAGGTGAATTTGTAGTGTAATCTCTTAGAGGAAGCTTCGAGTGAAACATAACCCTTATATACTGAAGTGATATGAGTGAATATCGTGAGGAAAGTCCATTTTAATTTTATGCTTGCTTTTGATCAAAGATATCTCAAAAAAACTTGTTGCAGTCTGAACAAAAAAATATAAATTAAATTTTATCTATACCAACTAGAGGCAAGCGTACCCCATCAACAGGTAATATAAAACGGTAAGAACCAGATATCATACCCAAGGGATTCTAACACGCAAGAAAATTAATAAAACGATTGCAAAATTGCTCAAATGATCAAGAATTGATTGGTTTGGAAATAAAATAAAATAAGTGAATCAAAGAAATATACAAGTTGAAAAAAATGAATTAAAAACGGCTAGACTTAATTAAATGACAGAGATTGGCTAAGGTATCAAATTTCAATTGGATTAGATACTAAAACTTGTAACGGTAGATTGATTTAGGATTTACTTCACTTAAGAGAGTCGAATCCATCGTTCATAGGAATTCCCTTCTCTTCTAAATCCGAGTTACCTACTTGGTTCATAGATAATTTGGAATAAAAGGCATTCAAAACAAGAAGCCTAAAATTAAGTTCGTAAATCATAGTTATCCTCACACAAGATCCTAAGGTTGGTTTACGCTTTAGTCTCAAGTATATTGCTTGATTAATTTTCCAACAAATTAAATCCTATTGGTTATGACATTCAATCATATAAGGACTTAACCTAGGTTATCAAGCTAGAATAGGACTAAATATGCATTCACCAATACCAAAAAAATTGTCCAAATCCAATATCGCTGGCAAATTGACATTGGGACCAAAAGTCAATATCTTCAAGTATAATTCTAGAAACCTATAATCCGACATTAGGCCTAAGGCTGCAACCTATTTATAACTTGTAAGCATTTTTCTCAACTCCTTTTTTATTAGAATAAAACACTGAAGTGATACAAAATTAGATGCAAATCTTTTAATAACAAGATGGCATGAATTCCTACCATTGGTGAAATCATGTAATAGCAGGATGACATGTGGCTGGGTATGGGTGGTGAGAGCAAAAGCAGAGGCGGCTGGGTATTAGGGTGGGTCAGGCGGTTTAAACTATTTACGGTTAACTTTTTAAATTTACAATTTACTCCAATTTTTTAAGAATTACGTCTAAGTCGCAATAAATTGTCAGTATTTTGATACTAGTCAAAACCAGGTGATATCAAGCAATATTGGCCAGTTATGACTAACGGCATAAAATAATAGGTGTCGTATTATTTTTTGATCATAACGATACCTACATCATTAGAGTTATTCGCCACCTTTCGTTATTATCTGTTGTTATATAAAACCTTTGTCATCTTTATTAAAGTTTATCCACGTATTTATGACATCATAACTTGACATATATCTTAATAGCCTCCTAATACGAGTCATTCAACCAGCTGAGATTATGTGCATGTAGATGTTTATGATATTTATGTTGATGCTGAGAGATACACACTTGAATGGTTGCGACTCTTTTGGTAGCTAACTTGGGTCCCATTTTTTATGAATTTGACCATACGATTCCGTCAAAGTAGATGGAAGGAGAATTGAGTTGTATGCATGAACTTGGATTAGGCAGTTTGAGAGGATAGTGAACTATGTGGGTTGATTGAAGTAGTTTATTGCATAAACTTAGTTAATAACTGATGATGAGTGATAAGGCAATGTATAGAGTTTTAATGGATTTTCATTTAAGCACATATGAGGTCTTGAGCTATATGACTGCATATCATAGTCATTTATTTTCTTTGTTGTATATGATGCTTCCCTATATGGATTACCTTCAGTACTTGCTTTGAACCTATTTGGTACTGCTAGCGACATGCTTTGTGGACGTGATAAAGGCCTTATTTGTTTTTAACCTTTAGCTTCAATGACCCACCAAGTCATTTTTCCCTTGTTACCCACTTTAGCCTCTGACCTTGTTTGTTTTCATATTAATCACATTGCATTGAAACCTAAAAATCTTTTAGCCTGATCCTTTCACAAGTTGAATGAAGTACTAAGTATTTGATGTCCTTGGCTTAGGGACTTTTGTTTTATATTCTATTTTGAGATGCTTTAGAGGTACATTTACTTAGTTGTTGTTAATTTGTTCTATTAGTATCTTCTTTTATGATTAGTGTTATCAAAAAACAATAAAAAAAGAAAAAATAAAGAAAAAGATCAAACAGTAGCATTGGATAGTGAAGGTAGTTCTAGTCCCGTGTTTCTATTTGCATATCTTAGAACTTCTTTTTGATTGTTCCACGTTACTTAGTATTTTGTGAATGCTTGTGAGTAGTTTTTGCCCTTTTTACTTTACCTTAACTTATGTGCCATTACAATCCTTAATAAAATCACTTTTGATCCATGATGACATGTACTCTATGTAGTGAAAAATAGGTGAATTTGCAAGCCTATGATAATGTAATCTCTTAAAGGAAGCTTTGAGTGAAACACAACCCTTATACACTTGCGTGATATGAGTGAATATCGTGAGGAAAGTTCATTTTAATTTTATGCTTTATTTTGATCGAAGATATTTACCTTTGATTTTGTTTATGTGCAATGATGAAAAGATTATGATATATGTAGTAGCTTGATACTTGAGTTTGCCAAAGTTTAAGGGATTACAAACACTTAATTTTTGTGAAAAATGAAATGACAGAATATGTTGGTTGTGATCTAAGGAAGTTGTTTGAGGACAAGCAACAATTCAAGTGTGGCGGTGTTGTTAATGGGCATTTTATATTGACTTTAGATACATAATTTGCTAAACTCTTGTCCATTTAATGTTTAAATTATACTAGTTAAGAGTTATTTGTTTTAATTTTAGGCACATAATGGCTTTGGAACATTTAAAATCATAAAGCAAGAAAAGCTCTCAAAGGAAGCAAAGATACAAAAAATGTTAACTTTTAGCCACCTAAAAACGTAAACGTTTTGACATAGTAGCACCCACGGTTTTTTCGTGAAGAATAGGTTAAAACGTGGTGAAAAAGTGTAGGACCAAGAAGACCTAAATAGATGTTCAATGGACAGAGACAAAAGAATATAGCTAGTGGCAAGAGAGTTGGAAAGGAAGGGCGTGAGTGTGCTCAATAAGGTAAACCTAGACACATTGATGAACATTAAATAGAGAGAAACAAAAAAAGAAGCTAGCAGCATAGATAGAAGAACAAGGAGAGAGGTGTGCATGAGTAAGGGGACCAAGCCAAAAAATTATTTATCACATCAACATATGGGATAGAGGAGGAGGTAGCTGGTGGTGGAGGAGAGAAAAAAGAGGAAGGCAACATCTGTGCGTGAAAGGTGGACTAAGCATCTGTTCGTGAAAGATGGACCAAAAACTTTCATAAAATCATTTAATACAAGAGAAATGAAGAAAGCAACAGCTAGCGGACAATAAAGGAAGTAGCTGCGTGTGGCACAACAAAGGAAGTAGCGGCTGGCGCCACAACTAATGAACGAAGATAGGTGGCGGCGTAAAGAAGAAAATGAAGACAATGAGTGTGCGTGAAAAACTGTATAGAAACAAGAAGATAGGGTGAGCAACTACAGCAGCAACAAGACAGTGTGAGCAGCTACAGCTATAGGAGAAGACTAAATATTAGGTGATTTTAATTTATTTTTATTTCTTATTTGTTTTAATTTTTATGGATTTAATCAATGTAAATATATATTATGACCATGATTTGTGTTACATTTATGAATATGTCTAAGTTTGTTTTTTGGTTAAGGTTAAGATTGATATTAGATTAGGACAATTTTGTGATATTCGTTTTTGCTTGATAGAATGCATATTTAGTCTTAATTTAGCTTCATCACGTAGGTTAAGACCTTAGATGATTGAATGTCATAACCAATGGGATTTAATTTGTTGGAAAATTAATCAAGGAATATACTTGAGACTAAAGCGTAGACCAACCTTAGGATCTTGTGTGAGGATACCTAGGATTAACGAACTTAATTTTAGGCTTCTTGTATTGAATGTTTTTTATTCCAAATTATATATGGACCAAGTAGGTAACTTGGATTTAGAAGAGAAGGGAATCCCTATGAACATTAGGTCGACTCACTTAAGTGAAGTAAATCCTAAATCAATCCACCATTATGAGTTTTAGTGTCTAATCTGATTGAAATCCGATACTTTAGCCAATTTCTGTCATTTGATTAAGTCTAATCGTTTTTAATTCGTACTTTGCATCTTACATATTTCCTTGATTCACTTACTTTCTTTATTTTCAAATTAATCAATTCTTGATCGACTGAGTAATTTTGAATCGTTTAATTTAATTGTCTTGTGTGTTGGAATCCCTTGGGTACGATATTCGATTCTTACCATTTTATATTACTTGTCGACGGGGTACGCTTACCTCTAATTGGTCTAGATAGAATTTAATTTATATTGCGTTGTTTAGACTACAACAAGTTTTTGGCGCCATTTCTGAGAAAAAAATTCCTTATTATTAGTCATTAGGTTAGACGATATTAATTGTCTCATATTTAATTCTTGCATCGTTGTTTATTTGTGTATTTTTATGGTTTATTTGATTGCTTTACTTCGATGTGTTTTAGTTTCCATTCTTAGCTCTGTTATTATTTGTTTTTTATTTTCTCCATTTTGTTTATGCTCACTCGTGGTTAAAAGCCCAAGAATTTGCTACTAGATACTAAAATTGAAAAAACTACTCACAGGTTGCGCAAGGAAACCAGATTAGCTTGGAATAGTAACACAAAAGAAGGGATTAGAGAATAGCAGTTTGTAGAGATGGAACAGCACAAGGAGGGGTTGATGCCACATCCTGAAGAGAGAAGGGAGTTGACTATAATGAATTTGACTATGGGGCACAACAATAGACCCATGCCTCCCATTATAAGGCCGATGATTACAGTTGCGAGTTTTGAGATTCCTCACAGCATTACATCCATAATGAAAGCATCTCAATTTAAAGGAATGCCTTTGGAGGATCTGAACACCCATTTGGAGACCTTTCTGGATATTTGTGATTTGTTCAAGCAGAATGGAGTGTCGGATGATGCGGTAAGATTAAGGTTGTTCCCATTTTCTTTAAAAGATAAGGCCAAAGCATGGTTAACCAATTTGAAATCAGGATCGATTACTACATGGGATGAGATGATGAGATTATTTCTGGCTAAATTTTTCCCCTCCTTCCAAGGTTGCAAAGATGAAGAATGATATCACTTCCTTCACTAATATGAAAATGAAAGTCTATATGAAGCATGGGAGCAATTTCGAGATATGTTGACACAGTATCCTAGTCATGGGTTCTCCACATGACAGCAGGTCAATACTTTTTATACAGGAATGACCACTTTGACCAGGAGTACCATAAATGCTGCAGCAGGAGGTAGTTTAATGAAAAAGACACCAAATCAGGCCTACAGGTTGATTGATGAGATGGCCACTAGTAGCTTTCATTATCATACAGAAAGGCATCCCAAACGACCTACAAGAGCTTGTGTAGTAGACAATACAGTGGTTTTATCAGGTTAGATGGATGTTTTGACGAAGAAGCTGAATAATCTGATGTATAGTGTGAGAGGAAGAGCTAGTTCTTTATTGAGGAGTTGTGCTATATGCAAGCATTCTGGTGGAGATTCCCATGCATCTTCTAAGTGTCAAGTTGAGAATCCTTTCGCTCAAGAGACAGAAGAGGCCCATTATGTGGGCAATTATAACAGACAGAGAAGGGATCCATATTATAACACCTACAATCAAGGGTGGAGGAACCATCCAAACTTCTCTTGGCGGAACGATCAGATGGCACAACCACGGTCATCTAATGCTCAAAGACAACTACCTCCAAGTTTTAAGGCTTGTAATCCTGTGCCATCAGAGAAATCTAATATCAAAGAGCTACTCTCGAAGTACATCTCCACCGCTAAGGTTAGGATGCAGAATTAAGAATCTTCTATCAGAAATTTAGAGAATCAGGCGAGCCAGATTACAAGTTTGTTAAAGGAAAGACCTTTGGGTTCATTGCTTAGCATTACTGAGGCCAACCTGAGAGAACATGCAAAGGCAATCTTATTGAGAGTGGCAAACAACTTGGACAAGTTAAGGGGAAACAGAAGGATAAAGAAGTGGAAAAGAGTGAAGGAGAAGAAAAGAGTTGGGAGAGTAGCAAGGAGGCCAAGGAAGCACCAGCTACAAAGGAGGATCATCCAAGGTTATTTGCTGACCCCATCTCACATCTAGTAAGACCTCGGATTCCTTATCCTCAAAGGTTGAAAGGTACGCAATGAGATAAGCAGTTTAGTCGTTTTCTTGAGATATTAAAAAAGTTACATATAAACATTCCTTTTGTTGAGTCCATTGCGCAGATCCCTTTTTATGCTAAGTTTTTTAAAGATATTTGTCTAATAAAAGCAAGTTTGAGGAGTATGTTATAGTGAAGCTGAATGAGGAGTGTTCGGCCATATTATCGAAAAAGTTGTCACCAAAGCTTAAGGATCCAGAGAGTTTTACTATTCCTTGTGTTATTGGTGATTTTCATATAGATAGGGCTTTAATGGATTTGGATTCAAGCATTAACTTAATGCCTCTTTGTATTTTCAGGAAGTTAGGATTGGCGGAGCCCAAACCCACTACTATTTCGTTTCAGCTGGCAGATAGGTCCATCATTTATCTAAGGGGAGTCATTGAGGATATATTGGTCAAGGTCGAGAAGTTCATGTTCCTGGTGGATTTCTTAGTCCTTGACATGAGGGAAGATAGAGACATCCCCGTCATTCTTGGGAGACCTTTCATGGCCACTGTATGGACCATCATCGATGTGCAGCGTGGAAAGCTCATCTTGAGACTTCAAGATGAAGAACTAGTGTTTGATGTGTTCAATGATATGAAGCATCCTTCTACCATTTACTCTTGCCATTTTATTGACATTTATTCTTCTGATGTTGATAATTCTTCTATTGTTTGTGCAGGTTTGCTGGAAGGGGGAGCGCAAAGAATGATCGAAGAGTTAAGGGAAGAATTGCAAGAAGAATTGGAGGATATTGGAGTTAAGTTGAAGTAGGCATGTTGGACAAATTATAGAGCATACGAGCCCCTCCAATGTCTAGCCAAGCTATTTCCGAAGCCTTCAATTGAAGAGCCTCCTTCTCTTGACCTTAAACCTCTTCTGAGTTATTTGAAGTACATTTATCTTAACCCACCTGAGCATTTACCAGTTATCATTTCTTCCTCTTTGACAGGTGCCATGGAGGAGCAGTTGTTGAGGGTACTGCGGGACCACAAGAAGGCCATTGGGTGGTCTATTATTGATATCAAGTGTATAAACCCTTCCTTTTGCAAACACCACATTTTCATAAAGGATGGAAGCAAGTGTAGTCCCGGAGGAGACTTAACCCACACATGAAGGAGGTAGTGAAAGATGAGGTAGTAAAGCTTCTAGATGCAGGTATTATCTACCCTTTTTCTAATTCTAGTTGGGTTAGTCCTTTATAGGTACTGCAAAAGAACATAGGCACCACTGTGGATGAAAATGAGA
Source organism: Erythroxylum oxycarpum (assembly GCA_025629785.1). Taxonomy (NCBI): domain Eukaryota; kingdom Viridiplantae; phylum Streptophyta; class Magnoliopsida; order Malpighiales; family Erythroxylaceae; genus Erythroxylum; species Erythroxylum oxycarpum. Next base: position 25,484,946 of record JAOTAZ010000007.1, on the reverse strand, counting down.
AAAATGAATTAATAGTCACTAGGAAGGTAATTGGGTGGAGAATGTGCATAGATTATAGGAAGTTGAATGATGCCACTAGAAAAAATCATTTTCCTTTACCTTTCATTTATCAGATGATTGAGAAATTAGCTGGACATGACTTTTATTATGCCTTAGATGGATATAGTAGATATTTACAGATTCCGGTAGCCCCAGAAGATCAGGAAAAAAAATAACTTTTACATGTCCTTACAGTACATTTGCATATAGACGCATGCCATTTGGTTTATCCAATGCTCTAGCTACATTTCAAAGATGCATGATGGTTATTTTTTCTGATATGCTTGAATCTTGCAAATAAATTTTCATGGATGACTTCTATATGTTTGGTACTTTATTTGATGCATGCTTGGATAACTTAGAGAAAGTCTTGATTAGGTGTGAAGAGATTCATTTAGATTAATTAGGAAAAATGTCATTTCATGGTACAGGAGTGCATTGTTTTAGGTCACAAGATTTCTAGCAAGGGTATAGAGGTAGACCCAACAAAAATTGATGTCATTAAGAAACTTCCACCACCAAACAATGTTAGATCCATTAGAAGTTTCTTAGGCCAAGCTAGTTTTTACCGTAGGTTCATTAAGGATTTTTCTAAGATTGCTAGACCTTTGACTGAATTGCATAAAAAAGATGTTGTCTTTACTTTTGACGATAAATGTTTGACATCTTTTCAATTGTTAAAGGATATGTTTGTGACTGCACCTATTCTTATATCTCCTGATTGGTCTCTTCCTTTTAAATTAATGCGTGATGCAAGTGATTATGCAGTGGGCGCTGTTTTAAGTCAAAGACAAGGTAAGACCTTTTATCCCATTTTTTATGCAAGTAGGACACTAAACAACGCACAACGCCATCACACCACAACAGAAAAAGAGGTGTTGGCGGTTGTGTTAGCTTTTGACAAGTTTTGCTCGTATTTGGTTTTGTCTAAAGTGATTGTGTATTCTGACCATGCAGCCTTGAAATACGTAATGACAAAACCTGATGCTAAACCAAGACTAATTTGTTGGGTGTTACTTTTGGAAGAGTTTGACATTGAGATGAGAGATAAAAAGGGAGCTGAGAATTTCATAGCTGATCACTTGTCAAGGTTTGATGAAGTTGCCATGGAGAGTGCAACAAAGAAGGACATTCAGGAGACTTTTCCTGATTAGCATCTGATGGTTATAATAGTCACTCCTTGGTTTCCATACTATGTGAACTACCTATGCTCAAAAGAAAAAAAAATATCTGAGGTAAGCCACTATCTTTAGGATGATCCTTTGCTTTACAAGATTTGTGTGGGCGATATTATTAGGCGTTGCATTCTTGAAGAGGAAATGTCCTCAGTATTACATCATTGTCATTCTAGAGAGGCTAGGGGACATTATGGTGCATCCAAGATCGCTCATAAAGTTTTTAGAGTGTGGTTTCTATTAGCCCACCTTATTTAGGGATACATTTGCATTTGTCAAATCTTGTGATAGGTATCAAAGGGTTGGGAATATTAGTAAGAGACATGACAAGCCATTAATTAACATTCTTGTTTGCGAGGTTTTTGATGTTTGGGGCAAAGACTTCATGGGACCATTCCTTAAGTCTTTCTCCAATCAATATATATTGGTTGCTGTTGATTATGTTATCAAGTGGGTGGAAGCAGAGGCATTGCCCACAAATGAGGCTAGAGGTGTTGATAAGTTTTTGAAGAAGCATATTTTTACACATTTTGGCACACTTAGGGCTATCATTAGTGATGGGGGTCACATTTTTGCAACAAACTTTTTGATTCATTATTAGCTAAGTATGAGGTGACCCATAAGGTTGCTACTCTATACCACCCCTAAACCAGTGGACAAGTTGAAGTCTCAAACAGGGAATTAAAGAAAATACTAGAGAAAACTATTAATGCTTCTAGGCGAGATTGGTCTTTAAAGCTAGATGATGCCCTTTGGGCATATAGGATTGCATTTAAGACACCCATAGGCATGTCACCATTTAGGATAGTGTATGGCGAGTCTTGTCATCTTCCAGTTGATTTAGAGAATCATGCATATTGGGCTACCAAATTTATTAACTTAAATTTGTATTCTGCAGGTGCTAAGAGACTTATGCAGCTTCACAAGCTTGAAGAGTTTTGTTTGGATGCTTATAACAATTCAAAGTTGTATAAGGAGCATGTGAAGAAGTGGTATGACAAGAAGATCCTCCACTGAGACTTTAAGGTAGGCGACCAGGTATTGATATATAACTCCCATCTTCGTCTTTTTCCAAGGAAGCTTAAGTCAAGGTGGTATGGTCCATTCAAGGTTATCTAAGTCCTTCCTTTTAGGGCCCTTGAGGTAAAATGAGAAAATGAAAACCCCTTCAAGGTAAATGGACAACGAGCTAAATTGTATGTGCGTAGGTTTGTGGATAATTCTAAGGAGTGATTGTCTCTTCATGACAGTTTGCCTCTTTGATCGTAGTGCATGTATTTCAGTAAAATTGTAGTTTTCTTTCTTTTCTTTTTTCATTGTTTCCTTTGTATTTTTTAGTTTAATACATTTATTTGAGTTATTTTAAGTTTTCTTTAGGGTTTGCATAGTTGGTGACAAAGAGCTCTTGGTCGATTCTTTTTCAGGGAAGTTCCTTCTTCCTCTTTCCCCTCTTTATGATTGATTTTTGACTATTTGAACATTAGGAACAATATTCATAGGGGGCATTGAGATTGTATGCATGCTTATGTTTATGATATTGATGTTGATGTTGAGACATACACACTTGAATATTTGCGACTCTTTTGGTAGCTAACTTGGGTCCCATCTTTGATAAATTTGACCATACAATTATGTCAAAGTAGTTGGATGGAAAATTGAGTTCTATGCGTGAACTTGGATTAGGCAGCTTGAGAGGATTGTGAACCATGTGGATTGATTGAAGTAGTTGATTGCATAAACTTAGTCAATAACTGATACTGAGTGATGAGGCAATGTATGGAGTTTGATGGATTTTCATTTAAACACATGTGAGGTCTTGAGCTATATGACTTCATCTCATAGTCATTTATTTTCTTTGTTGTATGTGATGTTTCCCTGTGTGGATTACCTTTAGAACTTGCTCTGAACCTATTTGATATTGCTAGTTACATGCTTTATGGACATAATAAAAGCCTTCTTTGTTTTTAACCTTTAGCTTAAATGACCCACCAAGTCATTTTTCCCTTATTATTACGTCCTTTGAGCCTTTGACCTTGTTGTTTTCGTATTAATCACATTGCATTAAAACCTGAAAATCTTTTAGCCTGATCCTTTCACAAGTTGAATAAGGTACTAAGTATTTGATGTCCTTGATTTAGGGACTTTTGTTTTATATGTTATTCTGAGATGTTTTAGAGGTACATCTACTTAGTTGTTGTTGATTTGTGCTACTACTATCTTCTTTTATGTTTAGTGTTATAAAAAACAAAACAAAAACAAAAACAAAAATAAAAAAAGAAAAAAGAAAGAAAAAGATCAAACAGTAGCATTGGATAGTGATCAGTAGTTGTAGTCCCATGTTTCTATTTGCACATCTTATAATTTATTTTTGATTGTCCCACGTTACTTAGTACTTTATGAATACTTATGAGTAGCCTTTTACTTTACCTTAACCTAAGCCCCATTACAACCCTTAGTAAAACCCCCTTTGATCCATGATGACATATACTCTATGTAGTGGAAAATATGTGAATTTGCAAGCCTATGGTAGTGTAGTCTCTTAGAGGAAGCTTTGAGTGAAACACAACCCTTATACACCTAATTGAAATGAGTGAATATCGTAAGGAAAGTCCATTTTAATTATATGCTTGCTTTTGATCAAAGATATCTACCTTTGATTTTGTTTATGTGCAGTGATGAAAAGATTATGATAAATGTAGTAGTTTGATACTTGAGTTCGCCAAAGTTTAAGAGAGTGCAAGCAATTGATTTTTGTTGAAAATGAAATGACAAAATATGTTAGTTGTGATCCAAGTAAGTTGCTTGAGGATAAGCAATAATTCAAGTGTGGGGATGTTGTTAATGGGCATTTTTATATTGATTTTAGATACATAATTTGATAAATTTTTGTCGATTGAATGTTTAAATTGCACTAATTAAGAGTTATTTGTTTTAATTCTAGGCATATATTAAATTTGGAACCTTCAAAAGCCTAAATTTGGCACATATGTTGTTGTTGATTTGTGTTACTACTATCTTCTTTTATGTTTAGTATTATAAAAAACAAAACAAAAACAAAAACAAAAACAAAAAAAGGAAAAAAAAGAAAGAAAAAGATCAAACAGGAGTATTAGATAGTGATGAGTAGTTGTCCCATATTTCTATTTGTACATCTTAAAATTTCTTTTTGATTGTCCCATGTAACTTAGTACTTTATGAATGCTTGTAAGTACCCTTTTCCCTTTTTACTTTACCTTAACCTAAGCCCCATTACAATCCTTAGTAAAGCCCTTTTTGATCCAAGTGGACATATACTCTATGTAACATCCCACCCCCACTGGGAAGGGTAAAATAGTCAAGTGAGATAGTGAAATTCTCAAATGAAGTTGAATGTATGGAGGTATAAGTACGAATGAATAGGCATTGGCATAGGTCAATGAAGAAGGTAAAATGTCAAGTAGAATTGGGTTTGGCATGATAGGAAGTGAATGGAGTATCAATTCCTATTACAATGTTTTGATCATAACTAATTGTGTGGTTGAGCAAATGAGGTGAGGTTTGGACCAAATGAAACTTTAGTTGTTTG
>JAOTAZ010000007.1:25468128-25479117 GCA_025629785.1 Erythroxylum oxycarpum | reverse complement strand
TATAACTTTTAACGACCATTTTCTTATTTTTAGCAACCATTAATAATAGTTACTGAAACTAATTTTTCTTGTAGTGTGGGAGAGAGAGCCACTGGGAGACGAGATGGTAATGCTGCATGAGTGAGAAAGAATCGAGGGAGGAGAGGATGAACTTGCTACTGCGTAAGTGAGAAAGTATCATGGAAGGAGAGGACGAAAGTATCAAGTTGAACAATTTGTTGAGTTTACGTATTCTAGACGTGCGTGGAATAGGTAAAGACAAGGGTTAGTTATTTTTATTTATTCCTTGATATCTAGGAATTACTAACGCTAGGAATGGTTATTCTGCAGGCTTTTTAGTAACCAAACAAAGAATTCCTAATTATTAGGAGTAGATAGGTAATAGAATATCTATTACCGTGAACTAGACAAGCCCTTATTGGTTGGACAACACATTTATATATCTATTTTACTAATTAAGTCAAGATATTTCACATTTATATTATCAAAGGATAAACATTTTGATGAACATTAGATAATAGATAATATTAGTTGTTTAGGTGTCTTATATTTATCATAATCATCTAGCTAGTTTTTACATAGTTGTTATAGGATCATAGTTATCTGATTATTATATATAGTTATTATAGGACTGTATATATATATATATATTTCGTCCATCTAATGTAGTCTTATATATATACTCATATATATATATTCAATCGATATGTTTTCTCTGCTTCCTATCTCATATATTGATTCGGTAGCAAAGTCATTTGACTATGAATTATGGCTATTCCCTATCAGTTTCATTTTCTATTACTCAAAATCCAGCATCATCAACTACTACACCTTGTTTCTCCTCTTCTCCTATGTTGCCAAGACTTTTTTGTAAACTTTATCTCTAACTCTTTCACATGTATCAAACTGACTTCTAAAAATTATGTTCCTTGACAGCTTCAATTTAGTTACACCCTTACTGAATTTTTATAAGCTTGAAGGTATTTTAGATGGCACTGAGCCAGCTTCACCAAAATAAACTCTCTATTCTATAACAAACCAGATAGAAATTAATCTTGCATACACTACATAATTCGCTAAATATCAAATTTTATTTTCATGGTTACTCTTATAAAACGGAAGAGATCTATCCACATTTAACTAGTTTAATACTTCTTCTTATGTTTTGAATCCACATTTAACTAGTTTAAAATCTTCTTCTTAAGTTTCGAACGCCATAGCTACTGCTTATAGGACTTTCAGTCATGTTTAACACACTCAATCACTTATTGAGCTGCACAATCTTGCCAAAGAGACAAGACTGTTTCACAGTGTCTGTTTCAAGCTAAAGCTAATGCCTTAGCAAAGAAACTGGTAAATTATATTATGCACGACATGTGGAGTTTGATGACTCTTTATTTATCTTTACTCAAGTTTCAGGAACAAATTCTTCTCCCTCGGTTCAACACGACCATGTCACCTCTACTTGGCTTCAAATTTAACATCAATTCCCAAATATCTGTTATTCCTTCCACAATGAATTCCTCAGGCACTACTCCTAATTCTTTTATCCTGGACAATTATTTAACCTCATCTGATCTTATACCTGATTAATTAATTCATGATTCAACTGAACAAATCTCTACTTTGACCCAATTTTTGACCCATCCATAACCACCTAGCCCACCACATTCTCAACCTCAATCATTTGTACCTAAATATTCTCAACCACAACCATTACTGTTCGCAGTACCTAACACCCCTCCAATGCAAACACACACCACCACACCACCTGAACAAATCCAACCAATGCAATTTCGACCTTGAACAAAACCCCGAATCACACAAACAATCATCTATCTACGACCTCAAACTTCAAAGAAAAATCCTACTGCTCAACTCACTTCGTCCTCCTCTGAACTCGAAATCGAACTCATACACCCAGATTGGAGACGAGCAATGGAATTAAAATTTGATGCATTACAGCAAAACAATATGATACAACTAGCCTTCGCAATAGAGTTCCATGTCTGACACATCAACAGGACAAGCTACACATGCCACGTAGTCCAATTACAACGCAAAAAGCTTCAAGGCTTAAACAAGCAATGCAAGCTTTTTTCAAGCCCAAATCACAAGTCAAGTATTTGAAGAAGCCGAAACATCCATAAAGGGACACCAAGGTATGCCCAAGTTTGTGACTTTATTAAAGGAGACGTTGGAACAGGATAAAACTTAGCCAATTTGGCCCATTTTTAATAATTTGGGCTTGTTATTTATTATCTTTTATTTTAGGCCCAAGGACTGGTTTATGGGTTGTTCTTTTAATTGGTAGCATATGCTTTGTTTGTTTGGGTTATTTCAAGGCTTAGATCAGATTATGTTCAATGGACTTGCAAACCCATTCCTATTAGGGTTAGAACTTAGTCAAGGATATTTATACCTTATTATAACCTTGTAACCCTAGATTTGCATGATTAATAAAAATTTCATAGTGAGTTCTTCAAGGGAGACGTGAATGTCTTCATGGTTACTTCAAGAAATTGATTTGCATCAATAAGTAAGTACTTACAACGTAAATTAATTTATGATTTCTTTGGGATTGGGTCTCAAACTTATAATTTGGGGTATGATCTAGCATGTTCTTAGAATAGAAAGATTGGGTTTTGACTCAATAGGATAAGGGGGTTTTAAGAACCTTATTTTCTTGGGATTTCCGTATCATAATATATGGGAACTTGTGCCATGTCTAACTCATGGTAATGTTGCTGATAATCAGTTGGTTGATAAGACCAATGAAAGGGAGACGAGCCGGTGGACGGATTAAAGGTTAGGCTAATAGCGCATGGTTAATACGAGTAAACTTTATGAAACTTTAAAAAAGGGTCGAATTTTACCTCAATTTGACTTTGACATTTATATAGCAATTATAATCTTAATATTTATAATTTTAACGACCCAATATAATATAATTATAAACGATTTTCAGACGATATTTTTTACAAGCTCTGATGAGATTCCTAAATAATCATAGCCATTATCATCATAATATTATCGGCTTCCCATATATGAAAGTCAAATACATATCTCTAACAGTCATTATCTTAGACATAGGATTTTCCATGTATAGCATATTCAATCGTGTATATATTCAACTATTTGAAGGAATGAGAATCAAGCCTTTTTGGCTCTTCCTTAAATCTTATCATGGTATCAGAGCATTAATTATCTTCTCTGCAATTTCATTCTATTCAACATCTCTAGCTTCCCGTATCATGACAAACACCAATTCTTCCCTTGGTTCAGAAACTTCAAGTGCTCCACACAGTCAGGAAAATGTTTCTGTTGATCAAAACTTGCTCTCTCCTTACACCATCCATCCATCAGATAATCCAGATGCCATCCTTGTGTCCAAACCTTTGACTGGGGACAATTATTATAACTGGTCCCAAGCCATGAAAATGGCTCTAAATGCCATGAACAAATTTGATCTTGTAAATGGCACCTTGTCACGGCCTTCCACTACATCCCTAGATTACCCACTATGGGATCGTGCAAATGACATGGTGGTATCATGGATACTGAACGTTATCTTACCAGACATTGTAGACAGTATCTTATATGGCTCATCTGCTTTTGAGATATGGAAAGACTTAGAGGAACGCTTCCCACAAAGCAACACACCTCATATTTTTGAACTCACTCGTGCTATTACCACAAATCAACAAGGTACATCTTCCATAATTATTTATTATGGTAAACTTAAATCTTTTTGGGATGAATTATCTGCATTGTCCAAGGTTAGTCCCTGCACATGTGGTACATCCAAATCCATATCTCAATTTGAAGCTCAACAACGCTTAATGCAATTTCTAATGGGTTTGAATGAGTCTTATAGTGCGCTCCGAAGTCAAATTCTACTTATAGATCCTCTACCATCTGTCAATAAAGCTTACAGCCTACTTCTGCAAGAAGAACGACAATGAAATCTTGTTTTAATCCCTAAACCCCTTACAAAAACAACAACTTTAACTGTTTTACAAAATACAAAAATATGGCACTCATTCTAATACTCACACCCAGAAATTTTGTCGTTATTGCAAGAAAGACAACCTCACTATTGAAGAGTGCAACAAATTAAAATATAAGCACAAGGAACAAGGTGCTTTTACTTCCATATCTTCTCTACAGGGACATTCTCGTGCTTCTCACTACGCAGCAAATACTTCTGGCACACAAAGTGAGATAACTAATGGTAACACTAGTCCTTCTAATGAGAATTCTATAACTTCAAAACTCACTCAAGAGCAAGTCAACAAGCTGCTCAGTCTCATCCCTTCAGGTAGTTCACAAACTGCAACAAATTTAGCAAGTACGTCTCCTGCTTTTCTCACCAAGTTTTCAAAATTATGGGTCATTGACAGTGGAACTACAGACCATATGATTTCAGATCAATCACTTTTAACTTCATCTACTGAATTTTCCACTCCTCACATGGTTACCTTACCTGATGGTCAAAAGGAACAAATCACTCATATTGGTTTGACTAAAATAAGCTCTACTCTAAATGTTGATAATGTTTTATACATCCCTTCTTTCAAGCACAATCTACTATCAGTAAATAAGCTCACTAAAGCGTTAAATTGTGCTGTTATTTTTTATCATGATAGATGTGTTTTGCAGGACCTGTCAATGAGGATGGTGATTGGTTTGAGTAAGGAACAAGATGGTCTATATATTTTTGAACCTGATTTCAACAACACTTTCTCAGGACTTTCACTCTCCTAAAAAAACTTCGACTTGTGGCATTGGTGTCTAGGTCACATATCCTCTACGAGACTCCTCTATCTATCCAAAAGTATTCCTTGCATTTCTTTTTAAAAAAATTGCATGTGTCATGTCTGTCCTCTTGCAAAACAAACTCAGTGTCGTTTTCCTCTTAGCTCAATTTCTAGCACAACTATTTTCCAGTTAATTCACATCGATATTTGGGGTCTTTATAGTGTTTCCTCTTATACTAATGCTCATTATTTCTTGACCATAGTTGATGATTTTTCACGAGCTACATGGGTTTATTTAATGCAACACAAATCTGAGACTAAACCAAATATTAAAGTTTTTATATCCTTTGTTAAAACTCAACACAAATGTCAAATTCAAAAAATTAGAACTGACAATGAGGTTGAATTTTTTTGCTTCTGATCTTCAACAAATTTTTAAATCAAAGGGCATCTTGCATCAATCTAGTTGTATCCGTACCCCTCAACAAAATATAATGGTTGAACGCAAACATAGACATTTACTCAAGGTAGCTCGTGCCTTATGTTTTCAAGCACATCTCCCACTTAAATTTTGGGGCGAGTGTGTCCTTACTGCCGTGTACCTTATAAATCGAATTCCATCCCCACTCTTATCTGGACGCTCTCCTTATGAAATTCTTTTTGGCAGCAAACCTAAATATGATAATCTTCGTGTTTTTGGGTGCCTGTGTTTTGCTTACAACATTCATAAAAAAGATAAATTTGATGCTCGCTTTAACCCTAGAATTTTTCTAGGCTATCTTTTTGGTCAAAAGGGATATCGCATCTATGATATTAACTCAAATAAGATTTTTACCAGCCGAGATGTTTAATTCTTTGAGACTATTTTTCCTTTTGAGTCTATCCCAAAACCTTCCTGTAATCCCAATTAAGTTCTTACTTTACCAGTCAATGACATTTCTTTAGAATCATACACTCTTTCGCCACACCAAGATCTACATCCAAACAACCCACCTAACAACTCCACCTTCCAAGAGTCCTCCCTAACCCCAACCTCACCATCCCACGATACCACCTTAGACGAATCCATAACAATTCCTCCTCGCCGATCTACTTGCCCCTATAAACCACCAGCTTACCTAATGGATTTTCATTGCTCAAATGCCACGACCTTAAAGTTCCCCCAAAACCAAGATTCTCCCTCGATGACACCCTCATCAGGTACGCATTTTCCTCTTTCAAAGTAGTTATCTTATGATAGATTCTCTTCATCCCATCGTTCCTTTTTAGCTGCTATCACTAACGTTATAGAACCTAGAACTTTCTCACAAGCTGTCAAATCACCACAATGGAGGAACGCTATGGCCAAGGAAATTCAAGCCCTTGAAACCAATAATACATGGACTATAACAAACTTACCAACTGGAAAAAATACCATTGGTTGTAAATGGTTATACAAAGTCAAATACAAATCAAATTGCACAATTGAGCGATACAAAGCTCGCCTAGTTGCAAAAAGATACATTCAATAAGAAGGAATTGACTTTCATGAGACCTTCGCGCCAGTTGCCAAACTAGTAACCGTATGTTGTCTGCTAGCTATTGCTGTAATAAAAGGATGGAATTTTCACCAATTGGATGTCCATAGTGCCTTTTTACATGGGGATCTTTCTGAAGAGGTATACATGACCATTCCACCTGGATTCTCTCGTCAGGGGGAGAACCAAGTCTGTAAGTTGAATAAGTCCCTTTATGAACTTAAACAAGCTGGTCAAGATTGGTTCCAAAAATTTACCGAAGCACTTCTCAACATTAGTTTCACTCAATCTAAGGCCAACCATTCCCTTTTCTTTCGCACACAAGGTATTGTTCAACTTTTCATTTTAGTATATGTAGATGATATTGTTATTACAGACACTAACAATGCAAGTATTGAAAATCTAAAGGCTTATCTTAATACCAAATTCAATATTAAAGACTTAGGCTCCTTGAAATATTTCTTGGGCATCGAAGTCGCACGCTCATCTTAAGGTATACCGCTCATCTTAAAGTATACATCTTTCTCAAACAAAATATACGTTAGAAATTCTTGATGATTCCGAGCTATTAGGAGCTCGCACGATTGACTTTCTAATGGAGCAACACTTAAAGCTCACAAACTCAGATGGCACTCCACTTGATGATCGTTCTCGTTATCGTCGTCTAGTTGGACGCTTAATGTATTGACAATAACACGCCCTGAAATTATCTATTGTGTGCAAATTCTAAGTCAGTTTATGAATGAGCCAGGACAATCACACATGGATGCTACCACTCGATTGCTTCGGTATCTTAAAGGGACCCCAGGGCAAGGCCTTTTATTGTCTGCTTCTAGCTCTCTCCAACTCATTGCCTATTGTGACTCGGATTGGGCAAGCTATCCAATAACTAGGCGTTCTACCATAGGTTATTGTGTCTTCCTTGGCTCCTCTCCTATCTCATGGAAAAGCAAGAAATAGGTCACCATCTCTCGATCATCTGCTGAAGCTGAATATCGCGCTACGGCCCAAACTTTATGCGAGATTCAATGGTTAAAATATCTCCTTCATGACCTTGGCATCGATCACCCGCAAGCTGGAACATTATTCTGCGACAATCAAGCAGCCTTACACATCGCAGCTAACCCAGTTTTTCACAAGCGTGCTAAACATATCGAGCTAGACTGTCATCTTATACGTGAAAAGATACAAGCTGGTTTGATCACTCCTTCATTTGTCCCTTCATCTTCTCAACTTTCCGACATTTTCACTAAACTTCTTGGCAAAGAAGCATTCCTTCGAATCGTTAGCAAGTTGGGCGTGTCAAACCTACACTCTCCAACTTGAGGGGGAGTGATGAGATTCCTACAGAATCACAACCATCATTATTGCAATATTATCGGCTTCCCTTGTATGAAAGTTAAATACATATCTCCAACGGTCATTAGCTTAGACATAGGATTTTCCATGTATAGCATATTCAATTGTGTATATATTTCACTATTTGAAGGAATGAGAATCAAGCCTTTTTTGCTCTTCCTTAAATCTTATCAAAGATAAAGAGCATGGGTTAATTCACGCAAAGAGAGTTCCCAATTATTATCTTTTCACCAATATATATATATATATACCCTATACTATCGATTGTGAACAGAGGCAAGTTGTCCCAACCATTATCCTGCCTTATTTACACTTTTTACGGAACTCCTGTAGTGAGCTATGGTTGGGAAAACTTGCCTCTGTTCATAGTAGAGTTAGTAGGTTAAAGTTGACTTGAACGTGTCTTGTTTCTAGTGAATGATGTTCTTGTAAGATTTCAGCATAAAATCATGAGAAAAAGAAAGCATCTACATCTACTACTACTGCTTTGTACTGCATGCATTACTATTACTGAGCACTGACTTGGAAGCTCATTTTCTCGAAAAGCTACCACCTGAGGGGGTTGCAGAGAGGGTATCTTACTCTTACTGACCCATCTGGGGCTTCAAAGTTTCAAGAAATTTTTGTTGTTTTCTAGTGTGCGTGGAATCACTATGGAGTTACATGGAGTCCTCCTGGAAGATAATGGTTGAACATTTTCTGCTTTGTTTTAACAGATTAGAATTGAATGCTAACTTGGTGCGAAAGATGAAGATCTCGTCCAACAAGTTCAACAAACTTTTTGTTAAACCTGCTTCACTACCCTACATGCCTAACAACTCCTCTTTTTTTTTCCTGAAGTTGTGTTAATAAATTTTGAGTTTAGGCATTTACCTATATTCTTAATTACGAGCAACATGTAACAGCAGACTAGTCATGTGACTTGTATACGTAAGATAACTCTTGGATTTGATCAGAAATCTTGAATTTTTTCTTTTGTACCTTCACTTCAGCATTGTGGTTCAGTGACCTGAATCAAAATTTATTTTTTGTCTTCGTGCAAAAGGTTTGTTTGTTTGTTTTTTTAATTAACGTGTGTGTATATTTGATAGTTTGTTCGATAAGAATACGAAAAATAACGAACCTAAATTTCACAAGTCTTTTGATTTGTGACTATTAGCTAATGTTTTTGTTATTATTACCACTAATGCTACTATGATTGATTAAGACCTTTTTTAGAACAAGTATTATTATGAGTAAGTCCTTTTCTTTTTATTCTTTTGTGCGAATTCTGCTTAATTGATTATGAGTTCTTCCCTTCAACAGTTACTTACAACTCTATTTTTCATTTTTTTAGCAACTGGTAAAAGGTCAAGTATGAATGAAAGGAAAGAAGTGCACACTCTCTCATGCAATTTGTGCCATTGAAGCAAAAATTCAGTTCGATTATCTATCCAAAAATTGATACTTACATACATAAAACACATATCTATCCCAATCTTTTTCTCCTTTCTCAACTAGTACTTTAATTAGGTTTGATTGTTGCTTGGGAGGAGGGAACATGAAGAGACTTAAGGAGTGCTTGATTAGTTGGTACGAGAAGAGAAGAATGAGTAAAAAATTAAAAAGGATGTTTAGTAATATACTATAATTGGATGAACAATATTTTTATCTTTTTTTGAAGTAATACTTCATACTTTTAATGTAGTGAGGAATGGATCTATTTTCACTCCTCACAATATTCATTATAATTCATATTATCATTATCTCAAGTGCACCGTGCACATCCTTAATGATTACCATTTGTTTATTTTAATGATAGTAGAATGATTTGAAGTACATAATTTTGGTGGGTATATTTTAAGTATTCAAGCATTAACTTTGTTGAATCGGTAAACTTTACTTGGAATATTTCAATAGTATGGTAATTAAGGAACATATGGTCCCATGTACTGTGATATGAGCATGAATTTCCCTAATGGGTCCTGGACCACATTGGTTCATTTTGATTTGGAGTTGGATCATTAATTTTGGATCGGATTATACTTAAATTAATATTATAGCTTTTATTTTTTTAAGTGTGCTCTAAGCAAATGAATCCTTCAAAATTAAATAAAATATTGACTCTAGTAATATTTTGATTTAAATTATTTGATTTTTAAAAAGTTAATCACTGAAAACTTTAAATATGTAATCACTAAATTTAAGAAATTAAAAAATTAAGTACTTTTGAATTTCACATCCCTTTACTAATTATATATATGTTTGATTAAAGACTCAAGTCTTTTGAATATTCTCGTAACTTTATTTACTTAAGAAATTTACAATATAAATCAAAATTTACACATTCAAATTTGGCTTTTACTGCTCTTCTCACCCTTCCCAAGTTAATCTTAGATGCTAAACTATAAAGCTTAATAAACACAGATTCCATATGATTTTCCTATCACATGTTTACCTTTTCCCAAATATGTTTCTTAAGCAATCATTTGATCATAAACTTATCATATTATATATATCATAACCAAGAATTAATAACATTTTGTTAGAGATAATTTTTTTAAAATTAAAAGTATAAAATAACTTTTTTTTATTTAAATTCGAATATAAATTATCTAAGTTCAAATCTAACCGAGACCTAACTCTTATCATTTTTGTTTAGAAAAAGTTGGGTCTCGAGTCGATGTGAACTTGATTTTACTTATGAGTTCGACCATTAAGGCCTGCTCATTGCTATCCTTACATTTTGTTCATCAGATCAGGCTATCTATCGATTCTGTACGACTTTCGAATCCACACAGTAGATCAAGCAACTACTAAAAATTAATCAGAACATGTTACGAAACAAAATCAAAATTCTAATCTCCAACAACTCCTTGTCTAGATTTTGTGGTACCACATGTAATAGGCTTAAAGTCTCCACATGATCGCATGCTTAGCAGTGATCACTCAGAAGAAGAATCCAGGATTATTGCTGAAGGTGAAATTCGGAATATCAAACTCGTCGTTCACGAAACTGAAATCGAATCCGACCGTCGGATGGTTAGTGACGGAGGTTGCTGCAGAGATTATATGATTGAGCTCAGACCCCGAATTCTGATGGAAACTTTCATCTCCTCCAAAACTATGGCGAACCCCACTTCTGGAAGGTGACATAAGTGAGGGAGAAAAGTTGCCCATGAAGCAGTTATTCGCCATGGAAGGGGAGAACTTGCGAGGTTCAGGCTTCACGATGGAAGTCGACGGGAAGTGGAAGGAATGAATTGACTGTTGGTTGACAGAGTCCAAATCCTGCGATTGCTCTTGTTGATAAGAAGGAGATAGGACACGAGTGGCTTGGTTACAGGTGTGACTTCCTAGGTAGGTGATCTCCA
>JAOTAZ010000007.1:25401081-25421132 GCA_025629785.1 Erythroxylum oxycarpum | reverse complement strand
TGCTACAAGATATGTTTTAGCAAATTAAAACAACAAAATTAGTTTTAAAATAAATAAATTTATTATAAAAATCTGTTTTGTTTAACTAAATATTTATTTAAATCTTTTTTGTTAATGCATTGATCAAGTCAAGAGGAAAATTTTATTATTGAACGACTTACTTTTTACATTGAAAACACATCATCTCATAATTTTTAGTAAGTGTTCCCTTATTTGATGGGATGGTTAAGTCCTATGATTTTTGGACTTTTTAAATCACAGTTTGTAGTTTGTACCCTTCTTTTTCTCAAGAAAACTTTTTAAACATATTTATTTTTCTATACTTTGATGTATACAATTTGTCTGTTTACTTAACCAAAATTTATTTTGGCAGACACCAAACATCATGGATTGCATTATAGGAAACCTTCATCTTGTTCGTACTTCAAGTACCGGAAAAGTGGTATCAAAAAAAGAACCGACAAAGAGAAAACTAAATTAAAGTTGGAAATTTCGTGATTAATGAAACTACTATTGCTGAGGAATCTAAATCTAAGATTATGAAGTATATACCTCCCTAATTAAACTTCGCACGAATTCCAGCCACGTATTTTGGCAAAGGGTCGTCCAATTACTGCTAAGCTCGTCGTGATTTAATTTTCTCTATTTCACATTCATTAAATCGACCAGCAAACGACTAAAAATACAAAAAAAAAAAAGGAAGAAAGTGACGGGAATATGCCAGAATTCAGAAGGAGACAATGTACATCAGATGATTTACTACAGTATATTACGTGGCTCGCATTGTTTATGTGATTGAACGTATCAAGGTCAGTGAAATCTCTATGAGGTGTTTGGCGGATGATAAAGCAGAGATTGTTAATATAGTAAATATTACAATTTTATATCTAAAATTTGAGAAAATATGATTGTTTTTATATTTGATAATAAAGCAGAGATTTAATGTAAAAGAAATTGATAATTTCCGAAGGGGTACCGTAGTTTCACAAAAATTCTGGTTCATCCGCAGTTATTTCTAGCACCAACGAAAACAGAAAAATTAATCACGAAATAAACAAATCAACACCCGAGATTTGATAATGTAATTTGACATACCTCGCCTACGTCTGCGAAGCCCTCATCTCGCTTAATTACTTTGACCTGTGATACAACAATAGTTTTACTCAAGACATTACAGAGTCGACTCACTCCACCCTTGACACTATCTCTCGTCTTCATTGTCTGTGAAAGTAAATTATACTCAATAATATGACCACCTCGTACTAATCTCAACAGAGAATTTTTCTCAAAAACTTGTAATAATAAAGATAATAAACGGACAACTCAAGTGATTAAAATAATAAAGAACATAGACGAATACACTTGAGATAAGAAAAACAACTTCTCTAATTAATTCAACTCCTTCAATAACAGTTTAGAAAATTGTTCACCAAGAGTACTGTCCTATTCAACTCCTAGAATATTTTAACATCACTTCTACTATCGGCAACCACATAATCAACATCTAATTAGTTCACCAAAAGCCACACAATAGATCAAGAACAAAAGCACAGAAAGAATACATAAACCAGAAAATTAATCAGCTACAAAACTCCCCAAGAATTCCCTCAATTGTCTTTGAATAATAGAAGAATACCCAGCCGCATAAAGTCACAAATCACCCCGCCAAAAACACACAAAAGCCCAAAGAGAACAAAAATCACAGGTGTTGCACACCCACCATTAATGACAACGAAACCAAAGAAAAGTGCAGCACACACACATCAACATAGGTTGTGTGACCAATAAAAAAGCAGCTGCTATCTCTTCCAATAAGCAACGGCAGTTACAAATAAAACGTAGCTAAAAAATCTGCACAAGTCACACGATTCAGCCTATAAAAGTTTGCAACAAATAGAGTTATAGCTTAACACAATCAGCTGGAAGATTATCGAAAATCATCCTAGGAATCTCAGCTACCAAGTCATCCAAAGCCTATCGTTTTTCCTTTTCAAAAACAACAACGTTCAACCCATTAAAATGTGAATCCCAAGCAGATTATGTAAAATATATAACATAGAAATAATGTAGATTCAATGTAAGTTAATAGCATAACTATTTTTCTCTATAGCTAATATACTGTAACTGTAAACGGTTATATCAATTAGTTTGTTATTAGCTTCAATTGAAAACTCTATATATAAATAATTCTTTGTGAATAAATAAAGAGATAGCAAATTCTTATTTTTCTTCTTTAAATAGATCTCTACATGCTATCAGAGCAAAAACGGTTACTGGTTACTGAACTTTGCTACTGATATTTTCTATTAGTCATGGCGGAAAGTCATTGTCTTCATGATATGAGACAACACTACGGTACCCAATCTGTTGAAGATCCTCTGTAGCTTTAATCATCATATCATCCTAGTATGGCTGTCGTATCATCTCCTCTTAATGGATCCAATTATTTTCCATGGTTGAGATCGGTGAGAATTGCGTTAGGAGCTAAGGTAAATTTGGGATTCATCAATGGAATGTGTGTTGTACCAGATAAAACATTACCTAAATATGAACACTGGGTTTAGGTAGACTATATGGTTACGTCATGGATTCTAAAATCTATTTCCAAAGATTTAGTTGATGCATTCATTTATGCAAAAAATGCAAAACAATTGTGGGAAGAACTTCAGGAGAGATTTGGAGAAAGTAATGGACCTATGATCTACCAGATTCAGAGAGAAATAAGTTCGATTGTTTAAGGCAATATGAACATTGCCAGATATTATACTAGATTAAAGAAACTATGGGATGAGTTGAGTTATTTACTGCCAGTGCCAGAGTGTACATGTGGTTTATTAACAACCACTGTTGATTTGAATCAGATGAATAGATTAATCCAGTTCTTGATGGGTTTAAAAAATTCACTTGATCACGTTAAAAAATCAAATTCTTCTTACGGATCCTATTCCTAGTGCGAATAAAGCTTATTCAATGATTCTACAGGTTGACAAACAAAAAGAAATACATTCCTTGGAGGATGTTTCTGAACATAACGTGTTGATGGCTGCAGGACATGGTTTTAAGAAGGAAGGAGGAAAAGAACATAATCAGTGGAACGATAAGAGAAGAGAAGCAAATTTAGGAATTGTGATTACTGCAAAACAAAGGGTCAGTTGAAGGGAACTTGCTTCAAATTACATGGATATTCGGAATGGTTTAAGGGTAACAAGAATCAAAAAGGCAAGAAACAATTAAGAGTTATGCAAACCTGGTTGACACGCCATTTGAAGGAGCTGATAAATCTGAGATTATTCAGAAATCACCTGGATGGTCTGTAGAAATTACAAATGTTATACAACAAGAAGTTATGAAATATATGAAAGGAATGATGTGGGTGAAGATAGTAATTGAGTTAATTTTGCTTATCTAATAGATTTTGCAGGTTCTATGCTTAATTTTACTTTTAGTTCACTTGATTTTGTAGAATTAGGTTCATGGATAATTGATACTGGAGCCTTAAACCATATGAGATCAAACCTTAAGCTCTTTTCTTAACCAAAAATATCGAAAGAATGTACACCAGTGTTTTTACCGAATGGATCAAATAAATTGGTTCATCATGTATGAGACATAACCATCAATTCTTCTCTTAAACTCACCTTTGTTCTTCATATACCTAGCTTCAAGTTCAATTTACTTTCAGTTCATAAGCTTACAAATATGTCTGGAATTATAATCATTTTTTACCTTTCTTTGTGTTTACTTCAAGTCCTACTGACTGAGAATGTTTTAGTAATTGGATGAGTTGTGGAAAGCCTTTACATTCAAGACAAAACCGGTTTCTCACAAGCCATAATTGATTCGGTGATTCTAGATAAGAAGATGACAAGTTTGCATACACAACAGTAAGTAACTTGTACGTTTACTAAATGTATAAACAAGAGAAAGCAAATTGATTTTCAACTTTGGCATAACAGATTAGGACATGCACCTTACTCTGTTATCAAACATATTGATGCTATTCCTTCTGCTGATTCAATCTCTTTACCTCAAGGTGACATTTGTCCTTTATCCAAACAACACAAATTACCATTTTTTTAATAACAAACTACTTCATCCAATATTTTTGATATTATACATATAGACCTTTGGGGACCTTATAAAACTCCATCTGTTTTAGAGCTCATTATTTCTTGACTGTTGTTGATGAGTATAGTTGACCTACTTGAACTTGTTTACTTAATCATAAGACTCAAACAAACAAAACCTTGCAAACTTTGTCATTCTCATTGAAAATTAGTTTTAAACCACTGTTAAAGTCGTGAGAAGCGATAATGATAGTGAGTTTGTTAATTCAGATTGTTCTAGTACGTTCCAAAATAAAAGAATTTTGCATCAATGTTCATGTCCACATTCTCCTCAACAGAATGGATAGTTGAAAGAAAGCACAAACATCTCTTGCAAACTACTCGATCTTTGATGTTTTGAAGTAAGTTGTCAAAGAAGTTTTGTGGAGATTCCATTTTAGTGGCTACCTATATAATC
Organism: Erythroxylum oxycarpum; assembly: GCA_025629785.1. Classification (NCBI taxonomy): domain Eukaryota; kingdom Viridiplantae; phylum Streptophyta; class Magnoliopsida; order Malpighiales; family Erythroxylaceae; genus Erythroxylum; species Erythroxylum oxycarpum. Next base: position 25,416,608 of record JAOTAZ010000007.1, on the reverse strand, counting down.
ACAGACTTCCTACACATATTTTGTCCTAAAAAACTCCTTATGAGTTGTTCCATAATAAGCCACTAAGTTATGAGACTCTTAAACTTTTAGTTGTCTTTGTTATGCTACTAATACCCTACCTTATTAGGATAAATTTGATCTTAGAGCCTTTAAGTGTGTCTTTATTGGCTATGTTACTGGTCATAAGGAATTTAAACTATATGATCTTGCTACCCACAAAACATTTGTTTCTAGAGATGTTATTTTCTATGATTCTATTTTTCCTTATGTTCAAGATTTACTACCCCCACAACTTTATTCTACTTCTCGTCTAGAAATTTCTCCCACTGATCCTCCTCCCACATTTCCTAATGACTTTCTTTATATTCCTTTAGATTCACCCATACATAATACCACACCTCATGTATCACCAATTGATTCATCCTCTATAGATAAAATGTAGAGTACTTCAGTTCTAGCTGAAGCACCAATATTGATCTCTTCTTCAGATGTTTTTTATGCTTCTATACCTCCTTGACATATTCGAAAAAGCACAAGAGTCAAATACCCTTCTTCAAACTTAAAGGATTTTGTCTCGAATATAAATGTTTTTAGCTGCAACTACACATCTACTGCTGGTTCTTTCTCAACTCAGTCACCTACTTCAAATATGTCCTATACTCCTTCCTCCTTTCCATTCATTCACCCACCTTGTTTTACTTCTTTATGACTGCATTTTATGGAAAATATATCTACTGTCCATGAACCTCGTAGCTATAATCAAGCTAAACTGGATGAAAATTGGGTTAAGGCAATGCAACAGAAGCTTCATGCATTAGAGCAAAATAACACCAGGAAGCTCACTTCTTTGCCTCCCAACAAGAAAGCTATTGATTCTAAATGGGTATATAAAATAAAATTTAAACCTAATGGTAGTATGGATTGATATAAACCTAAAGATCTTGATTATACTGATAGCTTTTCTCTTGTTATTAAACTCTTTACTTTGCGTTTATTTCTTACTGTTGTTTTTGCTAATTCATGGCCTCTACATCAAGCTTTTCTCCATGGTTCTCTTAACGAAAAAGTGTTCATGTTACCTTTTGAAGGATATACCAGAGCTAGTCCGAATCAAGTTTGCAAGCTTGTTAAGTCTTTTTATGGCCTTAAACAGGCTTCCAGACAATGGAACTTGGCATTTCCTATTAAACTCCAACAATTTGGTTTTGTTCAATCTAAATATGGTCATTGCTTATTTGTCATATCTTACAATTCTTCTTTCTTAGCTCTCATTATTTATGAAGATGAAGTGTTAATCATAGGATCTAATGAAGTAGTCATTCAAGATGTTAAGAAGTTTTTACATGCTACCTTTACTATCAAAGACCTTGGATTTACTAAGTACTTCCTTAGTCTTGAGATAACTCACTCCTTTGATGGGATTTATCTTAATCAAAGGAAATATGTGCTTGATATTTTACAAGACACTAGTTTACAGGTGCCAAGCTTGCTGCTATTCCTTTCCCTGCTAACACTCAACTTCAATCCACGATAGATTCTCCATATTCAAATGCAGCTAAATATTGTCATTCAATTGGTCGTCTTCTCTATCTTAATCTTTCCTGACCAAATATCTCTTTTACCTTTATACAGTTAAGTTAGTTTATGAATTCTCCACAAACATCTCATTGGGATGCAGCTGTCTATGTTCTTCGCTATCGCAAAGGATGTCCAGCTAAAAGTTTGTTTTTCCCTTCTAATTCCCAATTTACTCTCATTGGATATTGTGATGTTGATTAGGCTACTTTTTTATCTACTCGTAAATTTACAGGTTATTATATTTTTTTTGGGTTCATCACTTGTTTCTTAGAAAACCAAGAAGTAAGCTACAATTTCGCATTCCTCTGTTGAAGCATATTACCATTGCACAGCTACGATTGTTTGTGAGCTCTAATGGCTCTCTTATTTGCTGAAGGATTTTCACATTTCACCTCCTCTACTGATTTCTTTATACTGTGATAACCAAGTCGCTTTACATATTGTTGCTAATCCCGTGTTTCATAAACACACAAAACACTTGGATATTGACTGCTATCTTGTTTGAGACAAAGTTACACAAGGATTTATTAAACCAGCCCATGTTCAGTCTTCAATTCAATTATCATATTCGTTTACCAAGCTTCTTAGTGTTCCTGCTTTTTCTACGCTCCATTACAAGTTGGGCTCGATTGATTTTCACCAACCTCTAACTTCAAGGGGAAATGTAAACTATATAGTATATACATAGTGTAGATATTTTCAATGTTAATAGCATAGTTGTTGGACCCCGAACCTTTCTTGAAAGTTAGGACTCCTAAATAAGAAATTGTTGGAGATTGTTCATGTATAAAGAAAAGGAGAATTTAAGAAATTAAAAAGAAATGGAAAAGATAGTTTAGTTACAAGATGGGTTGTATGAGAAATTTAGGAGTTAAAAGCTAGAAAATGTAAGTTCATTGAGCATGCTTCGGTGTTTTATCCATAATTTTTGCTCTAGTTATCCAAATGAGATGATTCTTGATTTGGATTAAATTAGAGAGATAGGGCTACAAGTTGTATGAAGGAATTAAGTTCTAATTCAATCTCTAAGAAAGTTAATTTTCGGATGGAAGTTAAGCACAGAATAATGTTTTAGTATAAGAAAAGTCCGAAATGTTGGAGTATAACTCTTAGACTATGGAACCAAATTCAATGATTTTGTGTCATTAGAAAATTGAGACAATGAGGAACATTTGTCTATAAGGAAGTTTTATCAAATTCCCTCAATTTCATGATTAGAAAATGCCTTGATTTTTGGAAAGAGTTAGGCAAGGATTGAAATGAATTTTGAGGTCTTAATGGAGAATTTTGTGGAATTAATTAGCATGTTAATGTGAGTAAGATCATATGACATTGATTAAATTGTATTAAGGTGGTAAGATGACATCAGGGCATTATGGGAAGACAACTTAAGCTTCTAAGGTTATAAGGCTTATAAGGAGGCGAAAAGAGGTCATTGCTCATTCATTAATCGCATTATGGTCATAAGACATGTGGATTGGCTTTTTAAGGAAGAAGAAGCACAAAGTTGAGAGGGAAAGACGAGAAAAAAGAGAGAACTGAGAGAGAGATCGTGGAGAAGAGAAGTAAAGAAGAAAAAGAGAGCTAGGGCTTACTTTTTCATGGATTTCAATAGGGATTTTGATGGTTATTCATGAAGGAAAAAGATGAGGGCTTCCATTAGAGACAAACAACTCCTCAATTGGTGAAGGATCAAGGTAAGGGCATTTTGATTTGTTGAATTTTTGAAAGGGTTGTAGTTTAGATAGCTTAAGAATGGTATGAGTTTGAGAATTTTAATATCAATTTCATGATATGTTTCTTTGGGTTAATCAATTTGGATGTCTATTGATTTGAGGATTTTGTGGCTATTGTTAAAGGAAATTAAGAGAGGATTCAAGAGGAGCAAGAGGGGAAGCATGTTGAACAAGTTTATAAGCAAGGATTTTAAGGTGGGTTTCATGTTTATGATATAATTAATGAGCTATAAATGTTTTTAAGCAAGAAAATAAAATGATTTCAAATTACTCCATAATTGTGGCATTCATTGCTTTTGATTGAGAAATTGTTGTGTTTGGTATGTGATTTTGGTTGATGAAATGTGAGATATTTCATATTCATGAATAATTCTGTTTTTGAAATATGCCTTTATGGCAAAATGTCAAGAAAAAAATCAAGTTTTTCGAAAAGTGTCATTTTGGGCAACAAGTTTTGAAATACATGTTATGTAGATTTTGGTAGTCGATCCAATAATCTGTCACGTGCACGTTGACCAAGTCAAGGCTTCTCCTGCCTGCCCGCTAGTGGCACGAAGCTCCTTTCAGAACTCCCTCAAGTTTACGAATACACAGGACCATTATATGAAAATGTGTAGTTCGTCATGTTTATGGACCTACCTAAACCATGATTATGTGTTATATGTTCAAGATATGTGACAAGTTTTGATGCATTCATGATTTATGAATAAGATGAAAAATGCATGAATTGTGTGTTGCGATTTTGATTTCTTGATAAGACTTTTTAAGAAAAGTGAGATTTATGATTTAATAAGCATTTTTGTAATAAAGAACTTTTGAAAAGTTTTTGCTTGTTATTTTGTTATAAGCATGTTACCCACGGACTTTTAAAGCTCACCTCCATTCTCTTTCCCCATTCTCAGGTGATAAGTAGGAAACAAAGTGAAAGAAAATCAAGACATTACTTTAGATATGCATGTTTTGTTATGTTTAGATTAATTGATGTAACTCAAGGCTTTAGATGTCTTTCAAGAAATTATTGGATTTTGCATCTTTGTATTTTGGGCATTGATATTGATATTGTAATATGACTTGGAAGTGCCATTGGAGCTTGTAAAACTTTTATTTTATGATATTAATGAATTATGGAATTGTGTATGGTTTGAAATGTAAATTGCAAATGGATGACTATGATGAATGTTGAGCATGAATGGTTGGTATATATATGTACATGTACACATCAGTTGAGATATTATGGAGAGGACATATAGGAATTGTAGATTATGAGATGTAGTTAAATGTGACAAGTCAAATGAGCTAAGATTTAAGAATGGACAAAGATAAGTTGGAATTTAAATGGTTATAAAATGAAGTGAAGTTGAAACATGACTTAATTAAAGATGAGAAGAATTTGGAATTAGTATAAATGAAGAAGTTATCCAATTAAGTTGATAAACTTTTGAATATGATTTGCTATTACTTATAATTGAAACGTCATAGGAAAAGAAGGATTGGCATTTGAATGGTTAAGAATGAGGTTGCATTAGTTAAGGAAGTGGATTTGGGACAATTTTAAGTTTTCACATGGATAAGATTTATGTCTGATTCAAGGACAAATCTGGAATAATCTAGATAGAACTGGTCAAAGTTGTCTTGTTGGAAGTTGTAGATGATCCTTTTATCTTTCCAACACTATAAAGTTTATGATTTTTGGATGTCGGAGTTAAGAGATATGAATGTTACAAGTTAGGATGTTGCATAGGTCTTGTGTATCATGACAGCTATGATTTATGATGAGAATTTGTGATTTTGATGATTCAAATGGATTGATAATTGAGAGTTTTGTGAAATGAACTTAATGTTTGAGTTGTTATGAAGTGTTAAGGCCTTAAAATAAATGAATTTATGAAGATTATAAGTGTTTATGATGTTAGGATGGTTGTTGGAAGCATTGGAGGGGAATTTGAGGACTTTGAGGAGCCCCCATGTCCATTAAACGGACCTTCTCGGGTGAAAAAATAGCTCTTGCCCAGTCTATATTCGTTAAACGGACATGCATGTCCGTTTAACAGACATTCTCGGGTGTTTTTGTCCTCCTAAGCTCGATGCATGTCTGTTAAACAGACATTGACAGGAAAGATGGCACTTTTTGACACTGTTAGGGGCCGAATCAGGCTTTGTGGTCTTCAGGAACGTTTTAGATCTCGAAGTCTACTTTATAATGGTCGAAAAATGAAAGCAATCCGACTTCTAGATTGAACGTTATGGCGATCGCGCCAAGAGATGTTCAAATCGATTTAAGGTATGAACATGGTCTACTCTTTTATGCATAACTCCCTCATCCAACCTCCAATTGAAGTGATTCTTAAAGAAATAGATTTCTAAGACATGTATCTACCTCTCCATAAAAATTTGTAGCAATTGGAGTTGATTTGAGAAAGTTTGAATTAAAGTAAGTGGTAGGTCGGTTAGGAGAGCATGATTAGGGTTTGAACAGACTCGAGCTTTTTAAGCATATCTTGAGCCATATAGCTCCGATTGAGATGATTCTTTCTTTAAAGTAAACTAGAGACATAGAGCTATGATTTCTATGAAGAAGTCAAATTGAAATTTAGATTTGAAGATTTCTAAATTCTGTTTACAAGCAGGAAAAATTGAGTTCAAGCATGGTGACTGTTTTGTATGGGCATCATTGAACAAGTTGAGAGTAAATTTTTGGTATGTTAAGAGAAAAAAAATTTACGTTGGCTAATAAGGATTTAATGCAATAACCCTACAAGGTAATATGCATGCGCAAGTTACGTATGATGATATTCTCAAGAGTTGGAATGTCAGAGCAAGCGTTGGACTTCAAAATCAAACGGGGTCCAACAGACGAATGAGTAAGCATGGGAGTTGGGTTCTGAAAACGGGACCCAACAGCTACGAAAAATCAATTTCTTGGCTCCCCAACAACGGCACAATTTTTATCAATGCCATCATTCGATTTTAAGATCAGTCCCTTGGAAACTGAGTCAAAAATTAAATTCCAAGGATTGCAATATAGGATACAACCGCGGGTCGTCTCACTTAATTAGAACCTAGCGAAAAAGGTTTAAGCTAGCCTAATTGTCAAAAATATGAATTAAGTTGATAAAAGGGGGGTTTGGATCATTGGTATGAATTAAAGAAACTTAACTAAATTAGAAAAGAATGTATAAAAAGTATTTTGTATTTTTGGGAAGTTGGAAGTTTAAAATTCAAACAATAATCGAATATGATAAAGTCCTCTTGAAACGAGCTTAGGCTATCATGGTTCAAAACAAATTTCAAGGAGTGAAATTCACTAAGTTTTCGATTAATAAACCTTAAAGAACTTTTTAAGTCCAAGGTTTTAATAAATGAACTCCATTTCCTAAAACCTTGTTAAGTGCATCTTAGTGTGCGAAATGGACAAGTTAATGCAAGTGGTCAATTGGATCAAGCATAATCTTAATATCAAACACAACTAGGCAGATAAAGAGGACTAATATAGTCACCAAAAGATATATATGGAACTTCATATATTAAGCATCAAAGTTCTACATATAACAAAATTCGTAACACAAGCATTGTTCAACACTTGATTAAACTCTAATCAAGCTAATTTAACTACACTATCGTAAACCCTAACTTAGAGATTTATAACTATGCAGTTAAACTTGACAAAATAAGATTAACTCGCCTTTGAAACCCCGGTAAACTCAAGCCGCTGCCACATTTTCAAGAGGGATGAAGAGCTAGCCGTGCATGACTCCGGAACCTTTCGCAAATGCTAAAACTCCAATGTTATCCATGTTAGGAATAGTGACCGGCGGTGTGGTAATCAATGAACTGATGGGTGTGGTGGAATGATAGTCGGATGAGAGGTAGAATGGTCTTCGAGTGTCGGTCCTCCAAATATGCTTCTTCTCTTTGCCGAATGTTTGATTTTTTTAACCTAATTTGGCATGGTTTTTATAGGATGGATCCAGGTCAGGCTGAAATAGTGAGAGAATTTTTAATTTAAGCCCGGATACCTAACCGTTCGCCGTGGTGATGAGGGAGCTGCGCCGCAGCATGCACTTCCTGGTCACTCACGACGGCAGAATAATTAATCTACACCGCAGCTAGATGATTAGTTTATGTCGCGGCGTGCTTTCTTCTTGATGTGCCGCGGCGTGCGTCATGAAAGTCATGTCCTGTTGACTCATCTAACTCCTTTTGACTCCTATGTCTCCTACAATATAGAATAACAATTTGCAGTATCAATTGTCCTCAGAAAATTATAATGCAATTAATGTCAATTTGTAACAATTTTTACTAAAAAATTGCATAAAATATAAGCTCACAGTAAAGGACTAATTTAAGCACAAAATCAAGAATTAAGATTCAAAAAGTATATTAAAAGCTATGAAATTGTAGCCAATTTATATGATAAACTTGGGCTCAATCAATCATCAAAAACCAAGAATTCATAATCAACCTATTCATGATCTATTATTTTTCTGTACTTTCAACTTTCATGCTTAGTCACTATTCTTCCTCTCAATTTCCATTTAAACTTAATATCATCCATAAGAAAATTATAATCCATGATTGATCATGAACATGAATAACGGAACATACACATATATACCCACTCTTCATCAACTTACTACATTCACTACCTAAATCTTGTATAATATGCCAAATTCAAGAATTCGCCTTTTTCTTTACTCATAACTAATCACTAACAATTTCTCATTTAATAGTTCTAACTTCTAAGAAAAGTTCAGGGTCCAACAATCCACACCTCTTTAATGACTCATGTAAGAATTTCGAGGACGAAATACTTTTAAGAGGGAGAGAAATGGTGGCCCCTCAATTTTTTTCTTATTGAGTTAAGCATGATTTTAAATAAATTATTTGGTCTTAATAGATTAATTTTTGGATTTAATTATTATGTCAATGTTAGTAGAATTTTTATTACATTGGTTAGTTGAAATAAAGTAGTAAGAGTGAATAAAGGGCAATTTTGGCATGTCACTTACGTATAAAAGCCATAAAGCATAAAGGAAGGGAAAAGTTGACATTTCACACTCATTAAGGTTATAATTGGAAGAAGAAAGTGTAGTCTTGCTCTTAAGAAGGAGAGAAAAACGTGAATAATGGAGAGAAAGAAGAGAAGAACGAAAATGAAGAGAGAAAGGAGAGAGACTTGTGTTCTTAAGAGAAAAAAAAGGAAGATCAAGTTAGGGTTCATCTTTTATTAGCTTTTAGGAGTGATTTTGAGGTTATTCAAAAAGAGAAAAAGAGAGAGGAAGAGAAGAGCTTCCACTTGAGCCAAAAATCTCTTTATTTGTTGAAGATTCAAGGTAAGTTCATTCTTAATGCTTTGGATTTTTGGAAGGGTTTTAGTTCATGAAGCTTAGGAAATGCATGGGTTTAAGTATTCTAGAATCAATTTTAGTGAATATGCTTTGTGGATTCTCAATTTGTATTCCTATTCAATTGGGATTTTTGCCAATGTTAAAGGGAATCAAGAAAGGAAAGAGGGGCAAGAGGAGAGGCACCTTTAAGCAAGTTTTTAAGAAAGGAATCCAAGGTGGGTTACATGTTTATAGTTGAGTTAATTAGCCTCAAATATTTTTCCAAATCAATAAAGTTAAATGATTTCAATCGCTTTATAAATGTTGCATTTATTGCTTCCTAAATGATATAAGAAATTGCTACATGTTTGGTACATGAATCTTGTTGATGATTTATAAAATGAAGATGGAAATGGTATTTGAAATATATTATGTTTATGGAAATCATGTTTACGAAATGTGCCTTTTGGGCAATATGCTTACAAGTCATGAAATTCATGTTTTTGTGGCTTTGTGGTGGTGCATTCTGTTACGTCACATGCACGTTGACTATGTTAAAGGTTTCTCCCGCCTACCCGCTAGTGGCATGGAGCTCCTTCACAGACTCCTTTACGTTTAGGAACTACCAAAAACCATTATGTGGGTTTGTGATAGTCCATTCTGTTTATGGACCTACCTAAATCATTCTGATTGCTTACGTGTTCATGATTTGTTGACAAGTTTAATGAATGCATTATGTTGTTTATGAATTGTTTGACAAGTTGAGAATTTGAGAAATATGTGTTTTATGGATTCAACGCAAATTTACTATGATAATGAATATTTTCAATGGTTTTGCTTGTTTCTTCGTTATAAACTTGTTACTCACGAGCTTCTAAGCTCGCCACTAATCCTTCCCATCTCCAGGTGATGAGTCAGAGATTAAGTGATCGAGAGTCAAGGAATCACTCCAAATCTGCATATTTTTGTATTTTAAGTTTGTTTATGGAAAACACAAGGCATTAGCCTCATTTTAAGTATTACTCGTTCATATATATTTTGTATTTTTGGTTTATGAGACTAATGATGTATTATGGCTTGAAATGCCCATTAAAGCTTCATAAAACTCTTTCCTTTTGATGTTAATGAAATATGAATTGTGTATGGATGATGTTGAGTTGAAATTAGGTATACTTGAAGAAGTTATCAACTTAGGATGATGAATTTTGAGCATGAATTGTTGTTACATATAAGTGAGATGTTATGGAAAAGAAAGATAGCATTTTGTGAATGATGAGAATTAGTTGTAAGTGATGAATCAAATGAGTAGAGATTAGAAACTTTAATGAAATAAATTTGGTAGTTAAATTGTTATGAAATGATGTTCCATTAGATGAAGTGAATTTGGGACAATTTAGAGTGAAAGTAAGGTTAAGATAGATGTAGAAACCTTTAGGAAGGCTCTTGAGTGAATTTTGTCTCACCTATGTTTGTTGGACGGAATTTAGGTCTGCTAAACAGACCTTCTCGAGTCTAGAAAGCCCTAGCCTCATCCGTGTCCATTAAATGTACCTTCATGGGCCTGGAAAGCACTCCAGCCCCATTTATGTCCGTTTAGCGGGCATTCACTGTACACCTTTAGAAATTCGCAATTTTGACCCTCCAAAATGGGAAAATCTCTCTTCAAGGTCTGCAAAAAGGTTGTAGATCTAGAAGATTTCTTTGAAACCATCATAGAATGACCCTAATCCATCATCCATAGTGAAAGTTATACCTATTGTCCCAAAACAGGTACAATATGATTGAGGACATAACCATAAGAATGGATTGTCGTATAGCAATTGATCAAATATGGAAGTTTTGGGATGGTATGAGAATGAAGACGAACCAATGATGGCTAATGAGATTTCATTGAAATAACCCTACAGGGTAATACGCTCACATTTTATTATTCCAAAGTTGGACTCTGGAAACGGGGTCCAACACTCCTAATTAACCAAGAGTGATATTTCGAGGTGTTAGTCAAGTAGTGCCAGCTAGGTTGATTTACTCAATGAGTGCTCTCAGACTGATTCGTAGTGGATGCGAGGCTTACTTAGCCTATGTAACTAATACCCGAACAGAGCAGACAATATGGGATATTCTAGTTGTTAGGGATTTTCTGGATGTGTTTCCCATAGAATTACTAGGATTACCCCCTGAAAAGAGGGACAGAGTTTATGGTTGACCTTGTTCCAAATACTGCTCCTATATCGATTCCTCCATATAGGATAGCACCTGTGAAACTTAAGGAGCTTAAGACCCAGTTGTAGGAGTTGTTAGATAAGGGTTTTATCTGACCTAGTATGTTACCTTGGGGAGCTCTGATTTTGTCTGTAAAGAAGAAGGATGGGACTTTAAGATTGTGTATTGATTATAGGCAGTTGATCAGTTAACAGTGAAGAATAAATATCCATTACAAAGAATTGATAATTTACTTGACCAGTCATAAGGAGCTCGGATGTTTACTAAACTGGATTTAAGATTAGGGTATTATCAGTTGAAAATAGTAAAAGCTTGTTGAACCCCAAACTTTTCTTAAAAATTAGAACCATTAAATGAGAAATTGTTGGTGATTATTTATAAGTAAAGGAAAAAATAATTTTTGAAGTAGAAATGAGGTAAGAAATGGTTAGGAACAAGATAGGTTATATCTGAAATGTTGTAAGTTAAAAGCTGGAAGATTTAGTTGAAACATGCTCATTGAGTATGTTTTGGTATTTTAGCCATAACTTTTTCTATAGTTATCCAAATGAGATGATTCTTCATTTGGATTAAACTATAGAAGTAGTGCTACATTTTTCTGATGAAATCAAGTTCTAATTTAGTCTCTAAAAACTTCAAATTTTGTATGGAAATTAAGCACAGAATATTGTTTTAGTATAAGAATAGTTTGGAAATGTTTGGGATATAACTTTCAAATTTCTGAACCAAATTGAATGATTTTGGTGTCATTAGAAAATTAAGACAACGAGGAGCATTTTTTAGGAGGAAGTGTTATCGAATTCCTTTTGTATTTTCGAAGGATTTAGTTAAGGACTTAGAAGTATAAGATGTTAGTTTTAAGACAAAGGAGGGCATAATGGGGAGGACAAGATAAATGAAGGGGGAACAGGGGAAAGACAATTAAATTGTGATCTTGAAATAAGAAGAAGAAGGGGAAAACATGGAGAGAAGAGAGAATTGTCATGAGAAGCCAAAGAGAGAAGACAAAACATAAAAGATGAGGAAAAGAGAGGGAGTTCGTGAGAGAGTGCAAAAGAAGACGGAAAGAAGAAGAAAAGAAGAGGAAACATCTTGTTAAAGTAAGCTCTATGCTATTTTTCTTCTTGTTTGGTTTGAGAAAGGAAGTAGAAAAATGGGTTTTTGTGTTGGGAAGGAATAGAGAAAGAACATGGTTTAAGGGAACCCATCTTGATTTTGTATTTCTAACATAAATTGACCATGGGTAGGTTAGGTTCGAGCCTAATTTATGTTTACTTCATTTGTTGTGATTTTGAAGTTTTAGGGATTTTCTTATTGAATTGGATTTTAATGGGAGATTGGTTTGTTTTAGGGAAATCAAGAAAACCCTATTCAAGAGCAAGAGGAAGGGTATAACTGAGTTTGGATTTTCAAGCAAAATAAGGTGGGTAATTTATTTATAATTATTGTGAAATGAGAAAAATGCATTGTATGTGTATTGTGTGTTGAAATGGCTTGCTTTGAAATGTTATGATGTGGAAATTGCATTATGATGTATGGAATTTGATAAAATTGAATTGTGAGTATGATTATGCTATGCCTTGAAATTGTATCATCGCATTTTGATTAAATGGAAAGAAGAAAGAAAACATGAGATTTGATTGTGTTTGGGCGAGAGAGGAATCGTTTCGTAGTCACATGCATCTTGACATCAAGCCTTCTCCCAGCTGCCCGCTTGTGGCATATGAGATCTGAACAGTGGACTCGTTTCGTTCACGAAGTAAACTTCGGTTTCTCTGTTTTGTTCCACGGAACCCTCGAGCCATTTATTTGTGCATTTACATTTTCATATGTTAGGTATGATGCAATTTGTGTATTATGCGTCGATGATAAATTACATTCAATATGTTTTATGTGATGAAGTATTAATTTATGAGTTATGAATGTTGACCTTACATTGTTGAATTAAGATAAGTATGCTTATATGAATAGATGCATATATGTTTGATTGTGTGGCTCATTGCCAATGGCTATAAATATATTAGCCACTGAGCTATATAGCTCAACCCATCATTTTCCCTCCTCAAGTGCATAACAAGAAGGTTAGTGATCCTTGCAAGGCAATTAGATAACCTCCGAGATAGTTAGCTTTTGTACTAAGCTAGTTCGAACACTTTTATATAGCTTATTAAGCATGCCAAACATTGAGCATTAATTTGTATTTATTTTAAGTTTGTGATGTGTATATTGATATGTAAATAAAGCTTGTTCAAATATTTACTTTGTTTAACAATGAGAATGTGAATTTAAGGATTTCCTTTCTTGTATGATTATGTTATTTTATAGATTGAGTATGATGGTTATGGAAGAGGAATGTGTATATGAATATTCTTCTTTGTTGAAATTGCAAATGGGTGTTGTTTTAGAATAGCATGTTATAGATTGGAAAGGTTGTATGGGATGAATTACTTGAGGTCAGGTTTACAAGTCACCAAAAGGTACTTAGTAGTGAATTGATATGAAGAGATATTGCATTTTGCAAGCTTTCATAGGTGTAGAAATTGTGTTTTAAACTCAAAGGAAAAACTTTATTGATCTATCTTTTACAAGTCATGCGACAAACACCAACAATAAGATAACTTGTTCTGTAAAAATCAAATGCCACAAACTCCCATTCTTTTCTACAAAATTTTTTCCAATTGTGGTATTCTTCTCTTTTCTTCAATTTATTGTTTCCATACACTCAAGCACACATCATATACCTACTGAAACATAAAATTAAGATCCAAATCATGCTCAAAACTACACAAACACTTAGAATATAAACAAACACTAATTATAACATAATTCTAAGCCTATATATATGATGATCATCTATGAGATACTCAAAACACACTTAAACATCAAAACATAATATAATTTACACCTATCAATCATTATCTTTTAGTAACAGATATTCTAACTTTATATAGTCAAGTGTTCAACATTTAAAGAAAATAATGTTAGAGGATTTATGTTTTAAATTACTTTTACCTTCCATGAAGTCTTCTCTTTTAGAGAATTTTTCCCTTAAGAACTTCTTGAATTTTTAGTGATTAAGCCAACGTCTTCTTCGTTGCTTTCATTAGTTAATATATCTTCCTTTTAGTTTGATTCTTTTTTTAGGCTTTGAATGATAAATTCTTTTTCTTTGAGAGTGTGGTTTCTTATTATGTCTCTTAGAGCCTCATTTCGAATGTGAAGAGAGATCCAACAATCTCCTCTAATAGTGGTATTGTTAAATCCTTGACTTCTCGTATGGCCATCACTTTAGCTTCTCACAATTTTGGAAGTGAATAATCAACTTTCTCACCATTTCAAAAGTGAGTTAGACAAAAAAAAAAGAAATGACTTGGACAAAAAAAGAAGTAACTTGGACAAAAAGAAAGGAAGTGCATTATTATAGGTTTGTCCAATACTTTTAAGAGCGTTAATAATATCAATAAATCTAGTATAAATGCTAGATAAGCTTTCATCATGCTTCATTTGAAACAATTCATATTAATGTGATAACATATTTACTTAGCTCTCCTTTACTTGATTTGTTTTCTCACGTGTAACTTCTAAATTATGATAAATTTTATGATTCATTTCACACATACAAATCCTATTGAATTTATTTATTCCTAATGCATAAAAAGGATGTATATATCTCTACTATTAAGGAAACTAATCTTTTACATTAAGGTTTCCATTCTTCTTTTAATTTGAGTACCTTTTTATTATCACCAATTTTCTTAGGAATAAAGATAAGTCTAAAGTGTTAGCAATTAAGAAGAATATCATCTTAGTTTTCCAAAAAAGGTAAACATTGCCATTAAAGATAGGTGGCCTACTAATTCTTTATCCCTCTTAGTTGAACGATAATGATGATGCTTACAAATATGTCATTCTGATCTTTGTTGTAGATTTCATTAAAAATGCTAGCCTCATAAACCTGGCTTTAAAACCACTTATTAAACCCTAATGGCACCTAACAAAGGTCATGAATGGTGTTGGATTTTGAATTTCCTAAATTGCTTATTTGATTAATTGTGTTTGTCTAATGGTTAAATTTTTTATTTATTTATTTATTTATTTCATTTGATTTGAGAATTTGACCATTAATTAGAATTTGGGAGTTTGGTTAGATTAGGATTAAGTTAGAATGGTTGGAATAGAACTAAGTGGGCTAAAGGTATGGTTGAGCCATTAAAATCCAACCAAGGGCATTTTTGGAAAGGCACTACTATATGAGGGTATTTTTGGAAGATTTAGAGTTAAATGAGAGGAAAATTAAGAAGAAGAGAAGAAGGCATTGTCGTGGAAGAGAGAGAGAGAAAGAGAGAGTGCGTGGAGAAGAGAAGAAAAGGAGAAGGAAAGGAGAAGATCCAAGGAGAAAGAAGAAGGATTTTGTGGAAAAAGGGTAGGATTCAACTTTCTAAGGTAAGATCTTCAACTTCTTAAAGCTTTGGTTGAGAATGGTTTGTGGATTTGTGTTAGAGAGAAATTCTAGTGAGAGAAAGGTGTTGGTTGAAGGAAGAAGATGATGAATAGTGTTAGGGGTTTAAGGGTTCTAGCTAGATTGGAGGTTTTCTAACCCATTTGAGGCTTGATTAAGTTTGATTAAGCTTTGATTAGGGTTTGTGTTAATTAGAGCATAATT
>JAOTAZ010000007.1:25277786-25291766 GCA_025629785.1 Erythroxylum oxycarpum | reverse complement strand
ACATCAATGATCAAATACAAGTAAAATTAAAAGAAGAGGAAAAATAAAAACCTGAAATTCAATCGTCAATGGGCGGAAACCCACTTGAACTGCAATAACCCCAGTGATCATTTGGTACAAAATCCTCATCATTGAAGGTTAGGCTCTAGGAGTTGTTCGTGATGCAAAGAAAGTAGACACCTGTCTTCTTCTCTTCCTCACATCAGATTCTTCAGGATCATGAGGCTGAGCTAGAACACTACTAGTACCACTACCACTACCACTACCACTTTCACCTTCAACATCTTTATAATCACCACGGAAACCGGGAAATGAACTTCCACTACCAATTTCAAAATTCAATCTTCCCCTTCTATCTTTCTCAAATTGATGTTCAGTAAGCAATGTTTCATCTGTCACTTCACATTATGACTTACTTTTTTACACGCTTCCACATCTCCCTTAACTCCAGCTAAATGCCTTTTCAATCGGGTGATTCCTCCATCTTTCAAATGCTTGTTATAAAACAAGCAAATGGTATGATTCTTTTGACTGGAAACCACACCAGCATGAGCCCAAGTTGGATCATTGTATCTTTCTGAACTAGGTTGATCGGGAGTACTTGAACTTCCTTTCATTTATCTGTACACACAAATAAATAACACACAATTTCAGTACACAATGACAATATGCAAATCTATCTTATATAATATAACTCATTCTGTAATAATCACAAAGCTAACAATTCAACACAATCAACATATATAATAAGTAACAAAAAACATACTCCAACAATTTGCAATTTCAACAATTACAAAAAAAATCATAATATCATTTCTACCTCCCTCCATTTCCAACAAGTTCTAATTTCCCACAATCACAAGATATCCATTTACAATTTTCAATTTTATCAATTTCTAACAAGTTCCAATTTCCAACTATCACAAACATATATCAACAAGTTTCAATTTCCCACAATCACAAGACATACATCAACAATTTTCATTTTTATCAATTTCTAACAATTTCCAATTATCACAAACATACAACAACAAGTTTCATTTCCAATAAGTTCCAATTTTCTGCAACCACAAGACATCCATTTACAATTTCCAATTTTATCAATTTCTAACAAGTTCCAATTTCCAACTATCACAAACGTACATCAACAAGTTTAATTTTCAACAAGTTCTAATTTCCCACAATCACAAGACATCCATTTACAATTTCCAATTTTATCAATTTCTATCAAGTTTCAATTTCCAATTATCACAATCATACATCAACAAGTTTCATTTCCCAACATGTTCCAATTTTCCACAATCACAATTCACAAGCCATCCATTTACAATTTCCAATTTTATCAATTTCTAGCAAGTTCCAATTTTCAACTATCACAAACATACATCAACAAGTTTCATTTCCAACAAGTTCTAATTTTCCACAATCACAAGACATACATTTACAATTTCCAATTTTTATCAATTTCTAACAATTTCCAATTTTCAACTATCACAAAACATACATTAACAACTTCCATTTTAATCATCATCAACAATTTCATTTTATTATAAAACCAATATTTAATTTAATAAAAATCATGTGAGAGTACAAAAATTATATGTATGTTATTTATAGTATCATAATTTTCAAATTAAGAGTTACACAATTTTTAATTTAATTCTAAGGATCTTAACTCCTAACAATAACCCTTTTATATTCCTACCGAAGTACCGAACCAATGCAAGTTCAATTTCTACATTTGTTGATTTAAAAATAATTTTTCATTATATTCTAATTTTATGCCATAAATTACAATTTTTTCTGGTCAACCTTCAAGGTAAGCATGTTGCATTATGATATAAATTAATGCCCTTAATTTATAATTTGCAAGTTCATAGTTCATATAATCAAACCAAATAGCAAACTAAATATCTATGAACCAAACAACACAAATGACATTTATTTCATATTTTGCAATTTTAGATCACATTTCCAATTCCAACTCCAAAGTCTCCAACAGTCCAACCAAATAATTTCATACACAATGCATCATCCATCAACACCGTGCATCGTCCATGATCCAACTAAAATTCTAAGTCTCCACCGATCCTACAAAATTCCAAAACCCATCAAAAATTCACAATCCAACCATCCAAGATCCAACTATCCATTCCAAATACAACAATAAATTGAATTAAGCATGAAATTTTCAAAATCAGAAACAAAATTCATAAACCAACTTTGGGGTCTTCGGGTTTTGTCACGGGTCAGAGCGTCGACCTGTCTCCGGTGGCTTCAGTTGTGTCTCCAGTGGCTTCCCTGCAGTGTCGTGGTGCTACGGTGCAATGGCGAGGAGCAGAGAAGGTGGTGGCATTGGCGACGACGTGGAGGAATGACGAGCCGAAGGGAGAACCACCAATGGAGGTGAGTCGATCGTCGAGGAGGACTGGAGGAGGCGAGGGTTGAGGAGGAGGCGACCGATGGCGGTGAGGAGCAGGCGACGCGACGCGGCGCGGCAACGATGAGAAAAGAAGGAGAGACGACGACGTGAGGAGAGAAGAGAGACAAAGTTGAAGAGTCGGGTTGGGGGGGAGGGCCGGGTAGGTTTAATTTTTAGATTTAAATTTTTTCAAAATTGCAATTAGGTCCCTAGGTTTTTCATTTTTTACGGTACCGACCGGTATTTTCCAGAATCATCGGTACCGGCCGAAAATCATCGATACTGACTGATATTTTTGTCCGGTATCGATGAGTCTTTTTTCGTTCTAGATTCCGGCCTGTACGGTACGTTCCGGCCAGTACTGGCCAGAATGGAATGAAATTCCAACCACTGCAACAACCAGAACCACAAGCCAAATAAGACAACACAAACATATGAAAACAGAAACTATATGATAATCTCCTTATCCTTCCACTTGTCGAAAGAAGAAATATATCTTGAAAATATTGGGAGATCTCCATAGATACTGCCACTTTGTTGCTATGAAGTCTGGAGGAAATTTGAACCTCCAACTCTCCTCCTGTCTGCTCTTGTGACGATGACTCACATGCTGTTTGGTAAATGAAGTTTCTACGCTATCAAATTTGCAGAAGATAAATGTTAGTGAAATTGACACTTTCTATTTGAGTTACCTCAGCTAGGTGTTTGAGCTCTGAATATCCATAACTTGGGAGATTACTCTGAAGCTCATACTCCCAACATTATTGGCTTCATCTTTGAAGGCTCTAACATTCCTTTCAGCTCATATATGTTAAACAACAGTAGATAGAAGGATTGGGAAATTGTTGGTGTCTGAAGGTCTTGACTGGGAGGATATATTAAACTAAGAGAGAATAGAAGGAAGGGATGGCCGAATATGAACATGTAAGTGAAAGTGTGAGATGTATCGGTCCCAACCCAATTTAGAGAATGGACATGCAAAAAACAAGTGGTAATTAGTTTCATTTGCTAATAAACACAAGGAATAGTTGTCAAAGGAGCACATACTAGGAGAAGAAGCTTCGTCATCCTACCATGAAGATTTACCCAAAACTGCGACAGTCGCAAACAAAGAAGGAGACTCTTCTGGTTTTTACACAAAGAATGAAGGAGACGCTTCTTGTTTTTACCTAAGACCTAGCTAATTAGGACAAGGCCTCACCTTTTTCTGCTCCGAGCCCAACGCCTTGTAATACTCATTAATGACCTGTCATTCTAGATAGTTCTCTACCTTTCTTATTGTCTGTAAGCGTGCCTATAAAAAGGCATCCACTGTTTAATAAATGTTGAGGTAAAAAGGATAAAATTTGTCCCACCTCCGTTGGTTTTGTCATGGTATCAGAGCTCAGATAGTCCTCTGTTTTCTTCTTACCTTCTTTTACTTCTTCTTTTCATTGCTGTGCAGTTTCTGTTTTTGGGTCCCCTTCATCTTCAATATGTCGGGAGGGCCATCTTACGCTAGTATCACAGGCAACCAAACTCCAAACAATGTTAGACCCGAAGACCACCCATCTTCCCCATATTATCTTCATCCCAATGAAAACCCATCACTTGTCCTCGTGTTGTCTCCACTGATCGGACCAAATTACTACTCATGGTCTAGGTCAATGAGAATGGCACTGTTATTAAAAAATAAATTAAGATTCATTAATGGTAGTATCGTTATGCAAACAGAAATGATCCTATTTATGCCTATTGGGAACGATGTAATACAATGGTGCTGTCATAGCTAATGTGTTCTGTAAGTGATTCTATTGTTCAAAGTATTATTTGGCTAGATTCTGCTGTTGAAGTGTGGAAGGACCTGCAAAAAAGATTCGCCCAAGCAGACTCCTTCCGTATTTCAGACCTTCAAGAGGAAATTTATTCACTAAAGCAAGGAAACCTCTCAGTGTCCAATTATTACACAAACCTTAAAATGCTTTGGGATGAGTTTTCCAACCTAAGACCACTGCCTTGATGTAGATGTCAACCTCAATGCATATGTGATGTCCAGACTATTATCAAGTCATACCAAGAGAATGATAGTGTCATACGTTTTTTAAAGGGCTTAAATGACTCATATACAACGGTACGCTCTCAGATTATGTTGATGGAGCCATTACCTGATATTAAGAAAGTCTTCTCTATGGTAGCACAGCACGAGAGACAGCTAATTTCGTCTTATTCACACACTGCCACTGATTCAAAAGGTCTTGACTCTCAAGCACTCTATACCAAGACAGATATGAGAAAAACTTTTCAGTCAGCAAAGAAACCTGTATGCAGTTATTGTGGACTCCTCGGGCATATGACAGACAAGTGTTACAGGAAACATGGCTTTCCTCCCAACTTTGCAACCAACAACAATAAATCAACTACTTACCAGTCCAAAGATTCCTACAGGTCCAGGTTTAAAGCTGCCAACCAAATCGAAAGGCACCTCGACAATTCTTTAGAAAACACCCTCTGCACCTCAGAAGACCAGAAAGAAACCACACCATTGAATATTACCTATAATCTGACTCAGGAAGAATACTACCAATTGCAAGCATTACTACACAATGGAAAAGTCCTTATAATCGGTCCGCCCTCAGTATCGCAAATAAATACACTCACAAAAGATGATAAAGGTACACACTCACCTGTAAAACCGTATTTACCTTCATCCATTTAGATCTTGGACTCAGGTGCTACGGATCACATTGTATGTAGTCTGGAATTATTTTCTGAATATACAACTGCCAGTAATTTGACAGTGAGGCTCCCCAATGGCCAACAAGTACCTGTTACACATATAGGAATAGTTCATGTCTCTGGTTTAGTATTGACTAATGCTCTCTATGTTCCTATCTTCTCATTTAATCTCATTTCCATCAGTCAGCTTACAAATTCCTCTCTTTGCAAACTAATCTTCTCCAATCACTCTTGTGACATTCAGGATACCAAAACCTCAAAGACGATTGGTTTTGCTAAACAACTTGATGGACTCTATTACCTAGGACCCACACATCAAGCCAACATAGCCTTCTCTCAATCAAGTCACATTTGGCATCATCGACTAGGACATTTGTCCAACTCCAGATTGAAATTATCGTCTTTTATAGATTAATCTATTCCTTTTCAACATGTTTCACAATGTGATATATGTCATTTTTCAAAGCAAAAATGTTTACCTTTCAAATTGAGCACTTTTATAGCTTCAGCTTGCTTTGATGTTTTTCATGTTGACATATGGGGACCCTACCATACTGCATCTATTCATGGACACAGATTTTTCTTAACCATAGTAGATGACCATAGCCGTATGACATGTCCTCCTAGTATGTGCTCGTTTGACAATGGTGGTTAGGAATATGGAGGTATGAGAGTTTATCACGAGTTTTTAACTTTTGAAGGAGACCAAGCCAGATGATAAAGATCCACCTCGGTCTATTTCCTTTGAACCATACTAGCTTGTGCCAAGATACGTCCTGTAAAGGATATCTCAAGAATTTATAGGCTGGGTCATTGGTATACTGTCTTATAGGGCTGGCTAACCATTTCAGACAATCAGATTAGGTACTATTGGGTCGATATAAAGGTATCTCAAGGTTCCTTATGATCTTAATAGATGTCTCATGCTATCGCCACTCATCATGATTGATTAATTCGGCTACTCTGGCTGTCGTTGGAAGTGCCTAAGAATTCGTTAATCTAAACTGGATGGTTGTCTGTAAAAGGAGGTCCCTTGCAGCTCGTGGAAGGGACACTAACAATTCGGCAAGGCTTGCTTCCTCACACAACCGCTTTCACGGACTCGACAATGCTGAGGTTCAGGGACCTGATCCAGTGGCGCCTCGTGAACCATCCAAGGAAGCTGACTCAATTCACCGTAGTGACAAAGGCTGGAAAAAAGTGGTTCCTAAGAAACATTCACACAGGACTGTTGAGGGAGGAGCGTTCAAGTCTCAGTGTAAAAACAATCCAGACTCCCTTTTCAATTATATTGCTAGGCAGGACCGTTGTCCACCAACTCTGCCTTTCCCTGCTCCAGTTGATATGTCTCAGGATGCCCCCTCCTCGACTTTTCCTGATGCATTAAGGAGGAATGGACAGCCAACTGGACCTTCTCTAGCACTTCCTTTGGGGCATCCTGCGGCCTTCATGTCCGGGGAGTCTAGTGCCCAAGCCTTGAATTGCCACCCTTCCCGACCGCCTAATCTGATTCACACGGACAACCCCCTCCCTTTCAGGATGATGTTCCTCAATAACCCTGTGTTGATGTTGTTCTGCCCACTGCTGGTGGAAGATGCAGTAGCTCCGGATGAGCTTGCCAAGATGCAACACTAACGTGAGTTTTGTTGGTCCCTGGATTTTTTTTAATCTCTTCTGTTGTCTTAATTTTATGATTAAGTTCAATATTATCTATTGGAATGTGCGAGAGGCTGGCAATAGGAACGCCCGGCGACATATTTGCGAGTTGTTCCGGAGCCATCTTGCGGATGTTCTTGTTATTTCTGAACCGAGGTTCCCATTTGCTCGATTACACCGGTTCTGGTCTAGGCTTGGGTTTGATGGCAGTGCTATTCAAGACCCGTACGGCTTTTCGGGTGGCATCTGGGTGCTTTGGAGGACCTCTGTGTGTACTTTCTCTGAACTTTTCTCCATGAGGCAATGTATTACGGGACGGATTCGTCAATCCGATGGTGCTACCTTCTTACTCTTTGCCATTTATGCTACTCCTGTTCCCACGACTAGAGACTTGCTTTAGGACCATTTGAAATCAGATGTTTGGCCACTCCAGGAACCCTGGGTGGCTATTGGGGATATGAATGACGTGGCTTGTCACGCGGAGAAGAGGGGGGCATCTTTTCCCTTCACAAATGGCTAAGTTTCGGCACCATTTACATAATTGTGAACTTTTGGACCTTGGGTATGTGGGTTCGAAGTTCACTTGGGTTCGCGATACGATGCCTTCGGTGTATGAGAGGTTGGACCGCGCGGTGGGTAATGTGGATTGGAGACTATCTTTTCCGGATGCTGTGCTTCTTCATCTGCCGCGGGTTCATTCGGATCATTGTCCTCTGCTCCTGAAAACTGAGGGTAACCATTTTGTTCCTCATGCTAAGCCTTTTCGCTTTGAAGCAGCATGGCTTTCCGACAGTCGTTTTGATAATGTCATTTATGGTAATTGGGATCATTCGGCTCACCCAGAGATAGCCCTTAAAAAGATTGAGCAGGCCGCTGTCCATTTCAACAAGCATGTGTTCGGTAATATTTTCCGTAAGAAAAGAGCTCTTCTAGCCCGGATTAGGGGGTCCAACTTGAACTGCAGGTTTCTTTGTCTAGCCAATTAACTTCCCTTGAGCAGCAACTGTTGTCTGAATACAATCAGGTCTTAGCTCAAGAAGAGGCTTTGTGGTTCCAAAAGAGTCGCGAGCACCACCTTTTATTTGGGGATCGTAATACCCGATACTTTCAGGCTATGACAATTGTTCGTCGTCGACATAATAAGATTGACAAGCTGAAACTTATGCACTCGAAGGAGTGGTGTGATGATGGTAATGCTCTTAAGCAAGATATTTTCAATTATTTCTGTGAGCAGTTTGGCCGGAGTGAGGGAACAAGTATTGTTTCTACTTCAGCGTTCCATCAGAAGTTAGGGGAGGATGCCACTCGGTCCCTTTTGGCGCCAGTGATCGCAGCGGAAGTTCAAACAGTTTTATTCTCTATGGGTAGTTATACGTCTCCCAGTCTGGATGGGTTTCAACCCATTTTTTTCAAGAAGTATTGGGCCTTTCTGGGCAGCTTGATCACGACGATGGTGCAACAGACCTTTTGTGAGTGGTGATATTGCTGATAAGCTCGCCAAAACTCTTCTTGCGTTGATCCCTAAGGAGGTGGCTCCAGATATAATTACCAAATTTTGCCCCATTAATCTTTGCAATGTTCTCTATAAGCTCATTACTAAGGTGTTGGTTAATCGATTGCAACCTTTCATGAATGAGTTAATTCACCCCTGCCAATCCAGTTTTATCCGGGGCAGGAGCACAACTGATAATATTATCATGGCCCGGGAAATTATGCATTACTTGCGGGGAGCTAAGAGCAGATCTGGGGCAATGCTGATTAAACTAGACCTTGAGAAAGCATACGACTGGGTCAATTGGACTTTCTTGGAGGCCACTTTGTGAGATTTTCAGTTCCCTCCCCGTATTTGTTCTTTGATATTGAATTGCATTCAATGGACTACTATGTCTGTGGTATGGAATGGGGAATGCCTTCCAACCTTTAAACCTGGTCGTGGTCTTCGACAAGGTGACCCGATCTCCCCTTATCTATTTGTGTTATGTATGGAAAAGTTAGCTGCTCTTATTTCTCAACAGGTTACTGATGGTGGTCTGCAGCCGGTTTCAGTTAGTAAAGATGGGCCTCGGATTTCTCACTTATTTTTTGTTGATGATGTTCTGCTTTTTTCAAAGGCTACGATCTCCCAAGCGCAGGTTTTTTCCACGATCCTGAATGACTTTTGTGGGGCATCAGGTATGCGGCTATGTTTGGCCAAGTCAAAATTTTTCTCTTCTCCTAGAGTCTCTCGACATACTCGAGATCGGCTTGGGCAAAATTTGGGCTTCAACTTCTCTTCTTCTCTGGGGAAATATTTGGGGTTTCCTCTTGGCGATGGGACTCTTACTAAAACCTCCTTTGATGAGCTTGTGTCTCGGGTGGAGCATAAGTTGGCAGGCTGGAAAACCAAATTGTTGAATTTTGCAGGTCGTACAACTCTAGCTAAGGCATCTCTCAGTGCTCTCCCCACATACCTTATGCAAACTACTTGGTTTTCGACATCGGTGTGTGAGAAATTGGATCAAGCAACCCGATCCTTTATTTGGAGTTCTTCTGGCCATTCCCATGGTATTCACCTTGTTGCTTGGCCTATGGTTACCCAGCCCAAGAGCTTGGGTGGTTTGGGCTTGCGAGCCTCCCGCACCTTTAACACGGCATTGCTTGGTAAGGCCATTTGGGCCCTACTTACGAACTGTGATAAGCCCTGGATCCGGATGCTTGAAAAGAAATATATTCGAGGAGGTGACATTCTCAGTATGAGGGATTCTACAGATGGTTTTCAATGTTGGCAATTACTAGTTAAAGCAGCTCAAGTCCTTTTCCAGGGTTTCAGGTATCGCATTGGTAATGAGAGCTCGATCTCCTTTTGGCGAGACAATTTCCTAGGATATGGGCCGTTGCAAGATTTTGTTCTTTCTATAGTGGACGCAAACCTCGATTTGATGGTTAGTGATGTGTTGCAAGCGGATGCTCAGTGGGATTGGGGCAGGGTGACTTCGGTAATCCCGCTTGAAGTTCGAGCCCTCTTTCTTAAGGTTTTTCAACCACGTTTCTCCATGGGCGTGGATAGAATCTTTTGGGGCAATTCTCCTAATGGGATTTTTTCGGTTAAGTCAGCTGTGGATTGCCTTACTCGCGGTGTTGCTGGGAGGCCTACAGTTGTTCCCAGGTCGGATTGGATGTGGATTTGGAAGCTTCGTTGTCCTGAGAAAGTTCGGTTCCTTGCTTGGCTTATTGTTCATGAGTGAGTCCACACCTAATAGTTTCGTCACCTTCGCCACTTGGATGCTTCAGGTATGTGTCGTCAGTGTAATTCCGGTATCAAATCCGTGAAGCATTTGTTTCGTGACTGTTCGAAGGCTCGTCAGGTATGGTTTCTTCTTTTTTTTTTCTGGCGTTTTGCCCCCTCTTTTTTATTCTGGCTCTTGTGTTGCCTGGTTCAAACACTGGAGTCGGGATTCCTCTAGTTTAGGAGTTGGCCGCTGGCTTGATATTGTTTTTCTAACTGGTATTTGGTTTATTTGGCTCATGAGAAACCACGATACCTTTGGAGATCCAGATGTTGTTTGCCCGCTCATGTCGCAGTTACGTTGTGCAATTGTGGAGTGGAATACTTTGTTGGGCCCTATGGGCAATAGCGATGCTCCAATCAGGCGTTGGGTTGGCTGGAACGTCCCTATAGTAGATGCGATCTGTGTGAATGTTGATGGGAGCTCTCGGGGTAATTCGGGTGAGGCCGGTTTTGGCGGTGTTCTTCGGGATTCAAATAGTACTTGGTTGGGAGGCTTCTTTGGCAGTATTGGCGTTGCTACTAGTATGGTTTCTGAATTGTCGGCTATCTTCTTTGGTCTCCTCTTAGCTTGGGAGAGGGGGCACAAGCATGTCGTCCTTTGCTCCGATTCTCTAGAAGCGATTTGTTTGATTCGAGATAGTCATTTTCTGATTCATCTTTATGCTAACTTGTTGAGTGATATTTCTGCAATGTTACACTAGGATTGGAATGTTGTTCTTATTCATTGCTTGCGCGAAGGCAATCAAGTCGCTGATGAGCTTGCGAAAATGTGTAGTCGTTCTCCTACTTCCTTTCAGTTTTTGGCAACGCCTCCTCCGGAGGTTGGCCTTAGTTTGTTAGCGGATAAGTTTGGCGTTCTTTTTGAACGTCAATAGCCTCCCTTTTTTCGGGGTCGTCTATTTTTTTTCTTCCTTTCATTTGCATTAAAAAAAACAAATTCGGATACATCAGGTGTAAGGCATTGACTGTAATGGGCCCTGATCCACCAACAACAACCCAGAATATAGAATCAACTAAGGAGCCGTTACTCCCTCGCAAATTCCAGCTTGAGAAACGAACTCCTGCATTCCTAAAGGATTACGTGATGGACTGATATAAATTCTGTTATAGTATTCAGTTAAGACTGAGTATAAATAAACCGGGGGTAAGATGGAATAGGCAGAGAATTTACTTGTATCGATTTAGTCTTCTTCTCCGTCTGCTGAGCACAATCTTGTGTCAAGCTTCTCTTTCTCAAAACCCTCTGTAATTCTTGCTCTATCCGATAAGTCAACATATTGTACTACTCAATTTCAGCAATATAGATAATTCACCGTTACGGCGTTACCTCATTCTTTTGTTTTTTTTACACTCAACAGCATTCATTACATTGACATACCTATGGATGGACAAAGTTGGCTTTATGACCCGTTGAACTCCATCAACTGACCCCATTATGCACGAGTTAGGTTGGCTTGACTAAAGGGGTTATCAGATTGTATTCAACTTCGAGTTACGTTTCCTTACAAATTTTTAATTGGATGTAAGTTTTTTATTTTTCTTTCCGGGTTTTTATAGCACATCAGAAGCATTTCGTACAATTTTTTTAGCATAATGATACAGATATCAAGTTTTACATAAATATTTATTTTATTAACTGAAATTTCTGTTTTTAATGAGCTGTTAGAAGCCTTACGTGTAAAATGCTCCACATATGTTCAAAACCTACGGCTCCATCTTGTTTTGATACTTTAAATGTTAATTAAAGCGATAAGATATTTTTTAACGTTACCTCTTCTTCAAAAAATGGAAACTTATCTATATAAAGTGATTGTTCGGAGTTTAAAAAATTATAATTATAATTTAAATATCATTAACCAAATAATTAAGAGGGTAAATCATGGATTTATTGCACTAGATCAAGGGTCTATAATTAATGATCGAGAAACAAGGAAAAAACTGGAGAAGATAAAGGAAATCAAAGAACTACTTGGACAGCTAAATATGGAGGTCCTTATTGCAAGTATTATCTTATTATTACCTAGTTCATCTCGTTCACGATCAATTGTGCTAGAGCATAGAAATCTTTAGCAGCACTACCATGAGGACGAGCTGCATTTAGTACGATCTTTTTGAGAGCACCAACAGCTTCTCTCATTTTTCTTCCTTCTTCACGTTGAAAAATTAAGTCCAAGCTCATGATCATCCTTGACTTGGTGATGACATTACCTTCTACTCTCACACCTATCCCCCACTCCTCTTCAACCATTCTCGTGTTCATGAGATTATCTGTCCAAATTGGCCTAACTATCAATGGGACACCACCGACTATGCTCTCAGCAAGAGAGTTGAGTCCGCAATGCGTGACAAATGCACCAAGTGAAGTATGTGACAACACTCTACTCTGAGGTGCCCACTGGACTAACTTTCCTTGCTTGCTTGTCCTCTCAACGAATCCCTCTGGCAAATGGATCCTATACCTGTCTTTAATTGACCACAAAAATGGAGCACCACTAGCTTCAAGAGCCTCTGCTAATGCCTTCAGTTCTAGAGGAGGTGGTATCACCAATGTCCCAAAGCTTATATATACAACAGAAGTTTGTTTTTGACCTTCCAACCACTGCAAGCATCCAGTTAGATCCTCACCCGAAGCTGGTGGCAGTGGGACTGGTATGGTTAAGAAGCCCACATGGAATAGGTTTTGGAACTTGGATTTCAGATCATTTGTGAGGAGAGGAGGGTTTAGCTCTTCGTAGAAATTCATAAACACAGCTGATGCTTTGGGTAACCATTCAGACATTTGCTCCATCGCATGCAAAACAGGTGAAGAACCCGAATAACTTTGATCTCTGAGGAGAACTTCCTGTGGTAAGTCGCTGATTCGAATTTTGGACAATCCTGGAATAACTTCCAATGTCTGTTCCTCTGCCGTATGTCCTTTATTGTAGAGCTCTGCGATGAGCTTCATTTGTAAGTGTGACGACAAGGCAATGGGTGGCGGCGACCAAAAGGCTACCCAAGGGACGTTCATGTCGTCCGCCAACTTTCCTACCCCAAATGACAAGATACCGTCGGTCACGAGGCAAGTAATCTTCCTGCCAGTCTCAGTTACTGCCTCCTTCATGCCATGTTTGAAGTTTTCAGGGACTAGACGGACGAACAATCCTGCTTCTTCTTGCGGAGTTATTGGACTTTCAAGAGGCTTTGGCAAGCCATCGTCAACGTCATAGCATTTAACGTTAACTGGGAGGACGTCATTATGTGCGGCTAATATAGATCTATTGCACTCATCAGTGCTGATGAAAGAAAATTGCACTGATGAAGCTAAAGCTGCCATCTTGCAGGTCATGTTAAAGAGCGCAAATGGATGGCTTGTGAATGGCCAGGTTAAGATCACCACGTGTCCCTTCCCTGAACTGACTGCCATATCCTTCCACCTGCAAAGCGAGAGCTAGTGAGCTGATTAATCTAGCTTGCAATAACAATATGGGGATTTCTCCAAGTAGAAATAGGCTGGACTTATAGGAGAGCTGAATTTTAATAAGATTAATTAAACAGAGAGTTATAAGATACACTCAATTATATATGAATTTCATGAAGTTGGGTCCTAGGATTGTCTATCTAATTTCATGTTCTTCATGAAATCCTGGGCACCTACTTCATGAAATCTTGGGCACCTACTTCATGAAAGAGTAGATCATTGGGTTAGGTGGCAGAAGATGTTAATGGGTAAGGAATGAAAAGTGAATGATTGGTTGTTGATTATGATTATAGAGGTAATGGTTTGATATCCCACTTTGGAGAAATCCTTCATACCCTCCATTTAGTTGAGGAATGAAACTCATTCCTTAGTAGAAACTAATTTTTTTAAATATTTTTAATACTAACTAATTAAAATATAATTAATTAAAATAATAATATTAATTAATTAAGTACATTA
>JAOTAZ010000007.1:25250567-25260734 GCA_025629785.1 Erythroxylum oxycarpum | reverse complement strand
TTGCAAATTTTAACCTAATAGATTTCTATTTTTTGAATAAATAAAATACATTAAAAATAAAATTACAAAAAACTACAATAAAAACATAAAAGTAGAACCAAATAAGTTCTTATGTTTTTATAAAATTGTTATAATTTTTATTTTTAAAAACAATAAATTAAAAAAAAGGACGGGCTCTTAATGTTTAAAATTGATTAAACTACAATTTTAAAAAAATCTTGATTAAACCTAAGATTTCAGGAAAATGGATCGGATCGGGCTCGGCCCAATCCATCACTACACCGCTAGCAAATCCAGATAAGATTTTCAATTATTTCATCGCTTGTTGCTTTGTTCGTTTTGTGGCTCTCAAAGAAGCACCTTTCTGTATCTACCCTTCACCCTCTCTCTCTCTCTCTTTCTCAACACGCAAAACCCAAACACACACAGCGTATATATATATATATATCTGTGTATGTGTGTTTGAGAGAGAAGAAGATGAGTTTGAATTTACATTTTTGGTATTAGAAGCCCTAACTCTATTAGAGATTCTGAATAATGACAGTTATTACTACTCTACAAGCTTCTCTTCTCTTCAGACCTTCCCTCTCTCTCCCCTCCTCCTCCGGCCGCCGCCGCTCTCTCTCCTCTCCTCGTCTCCTTCTTCGCCGCCGCCACCGTCCCCACTACCACCATTCCTTCTCTAAAGTTCACTTGTCCTTTTCTCGATTTCTATCCATTTCCTGTACATTGCACCCCGACAATGCCCGTTCCGATTCCGATTCCGCTTCTCCAACTGTTTCTCCCGCCGACGAGGACTCTAAGTTATCCGAATTATCCGTCGAGAACGGTGCGGCTTCCGGCGTTGTAGAATCGAGAACCGATGTGCTGGACGGAGAACGGGAGGGTGGGAAGTTGATTGAATTGGGCGAAGGTGTGAAGAGTGGGAATGCGGCGGAGGACGGGAAGTTGGCGGAGGGTGTCGGAGTTAATCGGGAAGTGCCGGTGATTGTGTTTCTGACTGGACTGTGGGCGATGGCGAAGAGAGGATTGGAGAAATTGTTGAGTAACTTGAGTTTTGAGTGGTTGAGTTGGTGGCCTTTTTGGCGCCAAGAGAAGCGTCTGGACCGTCTGATTGCTGAAGCTGACGCCAATCCTGAGGATGCTGTCAAGCAGACGGCTCTCTTCATTGAGCTTAATAAGCACAGGTCTGTACTTCTGTGTGTACGTTTCATTCCGCTTATTGCTCTGCAAGTCGCCTGCTTTTTAGCATTGAAGTTAAAAGTGAAATTCTTGTGCAGCCCTGAGTTGTTGATTAGAAGGTTTGAACAAAGAGAACACGCAGTAGATAGCAGGGGAGTTGCAGAGTATCTTAAAGCTCTTGTTGTTACGAATTCAATTGCAGATTATCTTCCAGATGAACAATCTGGGAAGCCGTCCAGTCTTCCTTCATTGGTAAATTAAACACATTGTTGATCTTTCTTAATTTTATTGGCACGGAAGATCATAAATGTTTCTGTGATAGTATCACGCACATTATATTCCGATTATATCAATATGTTACTTGTAGTTGCAAGAGTTAAAGCAACGGGTGTCAGGAAATACAGATGAGCCCTTTTTGAACCCGGGAGTGTCTGAGAAGCAACCATTGCATGTGGTGATGGTAAGACTCTGTTACATAGTTTTTGTCCTTGTGGCATTGTATTCTGAATCCAAGACCATAATTACTGTGCCATTTTGCTTTTGTATAAGACGGATGTAATTGGATGTTGTTTTATGTTATTTATATGGAACTATGGAAGGTTGATCAGAAAGTCTCAGGCAAGTCACGGTTTGCGCAAGAGCTTATCTCCACCATCTTATTCACTGTTGCTGTTGGATTAATTTGGTATGAATTCTGTTCTCTTGATCAGTTTATTTGTTATTATTCATACCAGTTAATTACATACAGTAGTAGATTTTCAGGGTGCTAGGAGCTGCTGCTCTTCAAAAGTATATTGGGAGCCTAGGTGGTATTGGAACTTCTGGTGTTGGCTCAAGTTCTTCTTATTCACCAAAGGAGTTGAGTAAAGAAGTTATGCCAGAAAAAGTATGTCAAACTATTGCACTCATAACTTTTATGGTTTATTGAGATTTTTCTGTCACTGATGTGGCATTTTCGTGTTTAATGTATTGGATTTGGTTGCTTTTCCTGTTTTGGTCAGTGTAAAAGTTAGAGAAAGCTTTAATGATAAGGTTAGAATAGCAGGAAATAAAACCAAAGTTTCAATGCAATTGGAGAAAAGATTAAAGGATGAACTGAAACAAAGTAGGTAGTGGATTGGTTTTTTTGTGTCTGACTGAATTGGTATCTTCCTCAACAGTTGATGTCTATTGTCTCATATTGCTTGTGTACTTGTTTGCATGGTCTGACTTGTTCTCTTGTTGATTTTCTTGCAGAATGTCAAAACATTTAAGGATGTCAAAGGATGTGATGATGCAAAACAAGAGCTTGAGGAAGTGGTGGAGTACCTAAAAAATCCAGCAAAGTTTACTCGCCTCGGGGGAAAGTTGCCAAAGGTTTTCTCAACAAATTTGTTGAATGAAACATAAACTTTCTTTAGGGCTTTGCCTTTCAATTAGAGTATTCTTTATTTAGAGTCCTTTTGGGGATATCGGGTAAATGAAGCATAAGGTGAACGAATCTATATTGCCAAATATGAAGATTTATAGAAGTTCTTAGTAGGCTGGGGATGGGCTAAGCTTTTGCCAATTCTAGATTAAGAAATTGTTTTAGATTCTTCTAAGAATCAGTCATAACTTGTGATGAATTGTCTGAATACTTTGTGCAAATTGGTTGGCACTTATTAGTTCATGAACTTGCTTGAGCATGTATTTCTCTTTTGTTCTTTTACAGCAATTCTTAACTTGATTGTCGCCACCCCGTTTTGTTTATGGTGTAGTTGTTTAGAAAGTTAATCAACATAGAAGCATGAGAATTTACCAGCTACTCTTTATATATATACACATATATAGATACAAACATACATACATACATACATCTATTGATTATAATATCTGCAACTTCAATAATGCTCCTATGCAGGGAATTCTCTTGACAGGGGCACCTGGCACAGGAAAAACTTTACTTGCCAAGGTAATGCCTTTTCTCTATCTATGTCTTCAGTTCTAGTAAAATTTCCAAGATCAAAGTTTGTTTGATTAATCAGAAATAGTATACCTTAAAGTTTCAATGTTACCGAAAACTCTATGTTTGAAGCTTCTGCATATCTTAAGAACATAAAGAAGGTTTTATCCTCCATTCCATGTAATATGTAGTATTTAACAGATTTATGAATTCCAACTATCTTGTGGGAGATTGCTACTTTTACTTGTTAGTGCAAGTTCATTGATGTACTATTTCCATCCTGAAGTTCAACAAATTTCTTTCCAGTCTTTCTTGTATTCATATCCTATTGATATATTGTTCAAGCTCTCAACTTTTTGTTTCCTCAAGAAGTTTGGTTATGTTTTCTGTTGACATGTATTGTCAATACTATATACACTGATCTCTGGTTTTTGTAATGCTAGTAATATTTTGTTTTTATTGTGGAACACTCAGGCTATTGCTGGAGAAGCAGGAGTCCCTTTTTTCTATAGAGCAGGATCTGAATTTGAGGAAATGTAAGATAATTTTGGCTTTACTTCTGTTTTATGATGTATGATACATGATAGATATCACTACTTGCTTAAGGAAAAATCAAGCTTAGTTAATTGCCTAATATGTGATCCTCTCTTTTCATGGTACAAGTTGGAGATACACTATGTTTTTTGCCTAAATTTACTTTCTGCTATTTCCACTTGGAGACTATCATGATTCTGTTTGAACTCTAGTTTATGGGGATATAGTTTGTAAGGAAATGTAGCCCTGTATTTATCATTACTCGGAGTGAAGTGATAGCCAGAGAATGTTAGTTGCGCAACATTTTTTGTGGCAGGTTTGTTGGAGTTGGTGCTCGTCGTGTAAGATCTTTGTTTCAAGCAGCCAAGAAAAAGGTTTGCTATCCCTGGTGCATATACGTTTTATTTTTAATTTGTAGTGTAGAAAGAAAACAGAACCATAGCTGAAAACAAAGGGACGGAACTATTCTAATCATAACAATTGCCTGTAATTTCCATCTGCGGTCACTTTCTGAAAACAAAGGAGAAATTTGTTGAAGTTTTCTATCATTATCAGATAATAAATATGCAGATTATGTGGTGTGAGAACACCAGCAAAAACTCGTTCAGCTGTTTATTTGTATTTTGGTGTTTGTTTTATTCATAAGAATTCGCATACCCGAAAAAAGTGGAAATCAAACTTAGAACCTATTATGATCTACTGAATGAGAGAAAATAGGACATCCACATAAAGTTCTATAAGTGTGCTGTGACTCCTTGATCCATGATATTTCTATGTTTATTCCATTTAAAGTTGTAATTTTTCTTGAACATTGTACTTTGCTAATTCACTTAGCATGTTGTTTAACTATTATAGGCTCCATGCATTATCTTTATTGATGAAATTGATGCTGTTGGGTCGACAAGGAAACAATGGGAAGGCCATACAAAGAAAACATTGCATCAGCTGCTTGTTGAAATGGATGGTTTTGAACAGAATGAGGTATCATTATCCTTATAGTTTTGTCTCAATTAGTTTTGTGCTGCATTTCTTAATTTTACAAAACTATCTGCAGGGAATAATATTGATGGCTGCAACAAATTTGCCAGACATCCTTGATCCAGCTTTGACTAGGCCTGGTAGATTCGACAGACATGTAAGTTGTTTGCTTCCTTTTTAAGGAAATGATTAATCATCTGTTTAGTAGACTTGTCTTCTTATGGTTCTGTTAGGGTATTCTGTCACATACTTATCTGAGCCTCTATCATGAGCAATCAGGAAATCAAAATTTCTGCTCTTCTGCTGTACCTTTTGGGTCCTCAAATTTATTTTCTTGGGGAATAACTTGCAAAATCACGTTGCAGATTGTTGTTCCAAATCCTGATGTGCGGGGCCGAGAAGAGATTTTACAGCTTTATTTGCAAGATAAACCATTGGATGATGATGTTGATGTAAGATCAATTGCCCGTGGCACCCCCGGTTTCAATGGAGCAGGTTGATCTTGGTGAACTGTACTATTTCATTGTTGAAATTGATTGGGTAGATCATGCTGTGCCCCCTAAAGAAGCCAATATTATCAGAACATGTTATTTTTTCCAAACAGATCTTGCAAACCTGGTAAACATTGCTGCCATTAAAGCTGCTGTTGAAGGTGCAGAGAAGTTAACTGCAGCACAGTTAGAGTTTGCAAAAGATAGGATACTTATGGGCACTGAGCGGAAAACAATGTTCCTAACTGAAGACTCAAAGAAGGTACATGTACTCTCTATTGTGATCTAGCTATTAGGGTTTGGATGAATGCCGTATTGGCTGTCGGTTCACTTCTTTTAGAGCATA
Organism: Erythroxylum oxycarpum; assembly: GCA_025629785.1. Lineage (NCBI taxonomy): Eukaryota > Viridiplantae > Streptophyta > Magnoliopsida > Malpighiales > Erythroxylaceae > Erythroxylum > Erythroxylum oxycarpum. Next base: position 25,255,279 of record JAOTAZ010000007.1, on the reverse strand, counting down.
ATCTGACCCTGGGTTAGAATGCTGACTGAAAAAGAGGAGACATTTGCAATTTTCTTTCGCTGGTATTAACCAGTTTGGCTTTCTCAGAATGATATATCTACAACTTGAAACCTCTTTTCAGTTGACAGCATATCATGAGAGTGGCCATGCTATTGTAGCTTTTAATACTGAGGGTGCACATCCAATTCACAAAGCCACTATTATGCCTCGTGGATCGGCTTTGGGAATGGTCACCCAGCTTCCTTCAAGTGACGAGACATCAGTTAGCAAGAAGCAGTTACTAGCACGTCTTGATGTTTGTATGGGGGGTAGAGTAGCTGAAGAACTCATCTTTGGTCAGGACCATATCACCACTGGAGCAAGTAGTGATCTTCATACCGCCACAGAGCTTGCCCAATATATGGTTAGTTATATTCATACTCTTTGGGTCCTTCCTGATAGCAGTAAACTATACATCCGATTCTTTCCATTGTTGACGGCCATTGTTATGGAATGAAGTGGTAATCAAACATTCAATTGCACACTGCTTTACTTGTCTTTGAAGGTGTCAAATTGTGGGATGAGTGATGCAATTGGTCCTGTTCATATTAAAGAGCGACCCAGTTCAGATATGCAATCACGAATTGACGCTGAAGTATGTCTTTCGAATTACTGTTGCTTACAGAGTAAACATGATATTTCCTCTTGAAATCTGAAACCTGTTTGTTGGATTCTGTAGGTGGTGAAAATTCTTAGAGAAGCATATGATCGTGTAAAATTGGTCTTAAAGAAGGTTTGTTATTTTGCATTCTTTTTCTTCTTTTCGGTCCATCAGTATTAGTTTGCTTTATGAAAATCAGAAATTCACATTTTTATCTGAACAAAATAAGTTCCTCTGGTGCCAATTTTATCGAAGTCTTTATACTTTGAAGTCCCTGACATCGGTCTATTTCCTCTCCATTTTTCTTTTTTCCTTTTCCTTTACAGCACGAGAAGGCATTGCACGCGTTGGCAAATGCACTTTTAGAATACGAAACACTCAACGCAGAAGAAATCAAGCGTATTCTACTTCCTTATCGGGAAGGGCGGTTGCCTGAGCAACAAGAACAACAGGAGGAAGGAGACTTTGTGTTGGCTTGATCCCACCCAGGTTATGGACAACAATTATTCGGCGAAGCTGGTGTACAGTATATTAGAAGCAGAGTACAGGTGATATTTACTTATGTCTGGTCTTTTTCTAGTTTCCTCTCCGTGTTCAGCTAAATGCGTAATAGAAATCCCATCTCAAAGCATAACCCTGAACCAATTGTACCCAGACCCAGCTCAAACAACCATAGTGATGATAGAAGTCTTTGTATTATTCTTTAGTGTATAATTGAATCTGTTGATCCCTGTTTAGGGCGAAATTTTGAGATACCAATATTTTTATATACATAAAATTGCAAGGATTTTCAAGTTGCGCTGACCTTTGACTTCCAAGATATAGATACTCATGTTCAACATATTAAAATATATGTATGTTCCAAGATATAGATACTCATGTTCAACATATTAAAATATATGTATGTCGTCAGTTTCTTGTCATTTCTTATTTAGTGTACATGACAAAAGGGATTTACTTTCGCACCCATGCATGCATCACATTTTCTGCTGGTCTTAAAATCTCTGAAGGTCCACTAACATGCAGCCGAATCCGGGCTGAAATTCTTAGAAGAGCCCAAACCTTTTTCCAAGTCCATTTAGTTTCGAGGCTTTTTTAGGCTTTAAGATTTTTAGAGTTTTAGGTCACATCATTTGAGCCCCAATCTCAGTAAATAAAAATTGAAGCTGAACAAAAGTTTTAACTTCCTAATTATCACTGAAAAGTCATATAATGCGGGAACCATTTGAGTGAAGAATTAATTGTTTCAAGCCTAATAGGAATTATTTATTAACTACAGCAATAATAGAAGAGTAATTACAAATAGCAGTAAACTGTTAAATAGAGTCGTGTCGCCCCTACCTCAAACGACGGCAGCTCCAAAGCCTTATGTCACCAAACCAAACACACTACACTAAGCTACATGATATGAAACAAGACTAGAGACAGCTCTCACCATCACACTATACTATATACATTACCATGTATGTGTACCACCACAAACAAAATCCCCCCAAAACACCAAAAGAGTAAGATAATCCGGTTCCTTTCTTCTTCTTTCATATTTCAGTAATGCACGAGCTCCTTACGAGGGTTTGGTTCTTTAGCTACTATGAAAATGGAAGTATATATATGATGCAAAAGGGAGTAGAGGAACATAACAATGGAAAAGAAATGTGCGTGTGTCGAAAGTAGTAGGATTGCCAGTCCGTCTCTAGATTCTCCAACGTGTGGAAGACCTAGAAGCCTCATCCTTAGCAAACTATAGTATTCCGTCACGCAGCAGGCCTGCCCTTCTTCTCACCTTTCTAAAGGCGATCAATTGGCTCGGTCCTATCCTGTACTGCATGCCGTTCCGAAACATCAGCTAGTGATTTTAGATTGCACTTGATGAGAGCTTCAACAAAGTAGCATGTCTCATCCTTGGTATTTCCATCAGGTACATCAACCACAAATGACTCAATCACCAGAGTTCCTGGCCTTCCATCAATGACCTCTGGGTGGAGAGAAATAATTGAGGAATAGTTCTGGAGCAAGAAAATGCAGATTGGACTTAATTTTAGTCACTTGAAAAAGTGAAGAACTAAACACAGTAAAGAGAAAGGAAATTCAAGGCTCGAACTCTCATCAACAAACTCTAGATTGAAGAAGCACTTATCTCCAATTAGCTAAAAGTTCACGATACGAAGAATATGAGAATATCTCCGAAAGTAGAGTTATTCTAGCAAGTTAAGCCAGATCAAGACATAGATATGGATTTCCAAAGTAGAAATAACGTTTTAATGGCTGAAGCTTGGATCCTTGAAATGGAATGTGCATAATCATCTTTGCCAAAATCCAAAAGAAAAGTTGATCAACTGTCCTAGCAACTCACTATATGCAATCTTCTAACATGAAAAATAAACAACAAAACATAGTAACTCACTCTATATGCAATCTTCTAACATGAAAAATAAACAACAAAACATCACAAGTGAATCTTCAAACAAGACTTCATAGTTTCATGAAACTAAGAAGTGCTCCTGCTCAAAACATAACGGGAAGAGAAGTCACAAGTTATAACTTAGGAGAAGAAAATTTCATACTTTGAGCCTGTGATCACCACCAACAATCCTGATGCTGAGAATATGCTCATCATCATTGAGAAGTTCCAATCTTTCCGTACTTGTAGTGGCAGGAAGGCCAGACTTAACATCAACCTTTCTGAGACAGCCGATCTCAAGATTTCCCTGTGCAACACATCTGCTGACAAAAGGTTTGTACTTTTGCGGTTGATCAAATCTCCTAACCAAAGACCAAACCTACCAAAAATATGAAAAACAAGCTTAAGAAATGACTAATATGGTGTTTACACCTCCAAAACTCTAACCATGGCATATAAACTAAAGCTACCCCAAATTGTCTCAATCTAACCTTTAAAAAGATGCAAGAGGCAATAAACCAGAAAGATTAATTGATTTGGACTTCGTAGATACAATGAAAGGGTAAAGAAAGATAGATACTTTGCTTGTGTTGAACTTCAAAACTTTAGATTCAACTATAGCATTACAACCAAAAAATCAGCCAAGAGAAACTTCAATTTTCAGTGCACGAACAGGTAAAAAATTTCATCAGTAACAACTGTTCTGCATTGCCTTGGATCTTTAAAATGGAAAATTTAACAGTGAAGAGAAAGTCAATTTAACAACAGGGAAAAAAAAAACCTAGAATACTTGCCTTGACTTCTTTCTCAGTTCGATCAACGTCAGATAGACGAAATGAAAATAAAAATTGCTAAAAACTTCAATAATCTAAAGAAAACAAACTGCGACGTCAATTGAATACACCGTCATAGACAAAAAGAAAAAAGAAAAAAAATACTTGGACAAAGAAATCGAGAACACAATCCACTCAAACAATAACAAGAAGAAGAAAGAAGACCGCAGACTAGGATCCATACCATTAAAAAAAAACTTGAAAATCAATGAAAACAAGAGCAAAGGAAGCAAAAACCAAAAAACAAAATCGGAACAAGAAACATACTAGATGAAGAGGAGCTTTAATATGCTTAATGAGAGCGGAGCTACACTGATGATCTGCAGGATCGTGGTTGTGATGTCTTTTGATGTACTCGGCCGCTACGTCACCGTTCATTTTCGCTAAAAAACCATGAATCGACGAATCAACAAACTCCGATCCGATCCGATCAGTTTGAAACAGTAATCAACAGATAAAAGGAAGAAAAAGGAGGAATTAGGTCTCGGAAAAGCGTCAACTACGAGTAGTAACCGCCATTAACAAAACCTCAAACTCCTCTCTCCGATCTCCATCACCGTCTCATCTCATTCATTCACTGTATTTAACCACATCCTCGTTCCTACCCTATCCTCTACGACTCTTCTTCGTCTTCTTTATATATATAATATATATTATCATAATAGTAAAAACACTAAAACTACAAGAAGCCAAACGGATCCCTTTAATATTGCCCTTCACTTTACACTTAACTACCAAAATGCCACGGACGGACGGATTCTCTTAGTCTACTCCCCCATTTATAAATAATGTTAGAATTTAATAATTTTAATATTAGTTTATATTTATAATAAGTGAT
>JAOTAZ010000007.1:25068198-25079396 GCA_025629785.1 Erythroxylum oxycarpum | reverse complement strand
AAAAAGTAAATAGGGTGGAATTTTAAAAAATAAGGAAGAAAATGATTCCTTGAGGCAACCATGGACTAAAGAACTAGTATCGTAAAAGGTTAAAAGAGGCACAGGAGATGAACAATCAGACTAGCATTATTACATACCAGAAACGACCATAGCCCTTTGTAAGACTGCTGGTTCCTTGCTGTATTCAAGAGAGTTCCAATGTATTGGTTCAAGAGAGTTCAAGTTATAATAACTGCATGGGTGGCACTTGAAACAAGAAAATACAGCCAACTAACCAAACAACCTAAAGAGAAGAGAAAAGGCATGTTATAGAAGCTTGTGCTGTAGCAATCACAAATCTCTACATATGGTTCGTAAACAACTAAAAATATGTACTTCGAATTATAGATCACCTTCTCATGCAAACAGGTAGCATAAGTACATCAAACAACACGCACTCCACCATAGAACTAAGAAGATGCTTAACCATCTATCTAATAGTTTGCATAAGTTAACAAAGATTAAATGCAAGCACATATCAATCAATGGAAAGGGGAACAAATTTCAAAGAACAATTTTATATTTTCTTCTTTTTCATTGATATGATGGCCCAAATACCAATGATAATGATATGGTGAAAAACACAATAAATAAACAATAAAAGTATAAAACAAAGGCTACAAAATAGAATGAGACAACCCCCCACCAAGCTGGGATTACGCCAATTCGGATCTGATTGTCAAATATATTACCTAGTTGTATACCAGAAATTATTTATTGTATAGAATATAAAGGTTGCCCTTGTCATAAAACCAGTTATGGTAAGGCAAAACGCAAATCACCCGGGAAACTATCAAAGGCATAAAGACGCATCATCACAACCTGAACTTCCTAAGCAGCTGTCCACAACAAATGTCTGTTTAGATACCGTGCAAGTACCAAGCAAATAAGACATATCAGTCAAATCCAAGAGTACTAAAAACAAAATCCAGCAACGTACTAACCCCTTTCGCAAATATGCTCTCGTCAAAGACGAGTCCAACTCTATAGCCCTGTTTGCATCAGCTACCGCCTCTGAACATCGAAGCAAACAATTAATAAAACATAGTAGATACCTTTCCCAAAAAGAAAGCATAGTAGATACTCACCTTTTGATCCTATATCATTACATAGACTAGAATGAACACAATCCCTTGCTTATACCGTTCAAAAGGTAAACATTTCCACGACCATAACGAAAACAACAAAATAGTAACACTCAGATACTCAAGAGACCACCATACAAGTTCAATTAATTACAAATTATTACCCAACTTCCATAAATTTCTCTTTGTTTTACCAATCACACTAGCAGCAGAAAACTAGTTACCTTACTTAAATTTCTCTTACAAGATAAGAACAGATAGAGGATTACCAGTGAAATTACTGAGTTTGATGTTGGCTTGAGCTCGGTCGGTGAAGAGCTCGGCGCTGTTAGGGTTAAAGTCAATGGCCTGAGAATAGAGATCAACGGCGAGCTCTAAGTTGTCGTCTATGAACGCCTCTTTCGCCTTCTTTTCGAGATCGGAAGCCATCACAGAGTCGAAGAACTATCTGGAACAGAGAAATAACTGATTAGATGCCTTAATGTCTACTTTTGAAACCGCACTGCGAGGAGACTTTCAAGTCAATGTCTTCTTGTGATTATTTAGCAGACTAAATGACCTTTTAACCCACGCACATTTTTATATTAATATTTGCAAATATTAATAAATCATTCATTTGTTCATGGTGATACTTAAAAAAATGNNNNGGCTCGTCCCGACGAATGGAGGGCTTCTCACGACGTGTTGACTTCTGACTGTTGACTCCTTTGTTCCTACAAAATAATACACTTGCAGTATCAACTGTCCTCATAAAAATTATCAAAAAATTAATATCAAAATACGACAAAATACTAGCAACCAGTGAAACTGAACTTCGAGCTCAAAAGTGATTTAAAGCCTTAGGCTCAACTTTTAATGAGCCCTATATGGGACAGTTTAGGCACTCGATCACAACAGTGTAATAATTGAAAAAGTGTCTTTTGAGCATTTCATATGCATTTTGTTAAGTATGTTCGATTGATTGAAATGCAAAATTGCTTATGCTTAAGTGAAAGTGTGTTAATCATGTAAAATGCAAAATTGTTAACTAATTGTGATATGAATTGATGTGTTGCATGAATTAAGTGAACCATCGATTATGGTTATCTCATTAAGTTCGCAAAACTCACCAAAATTACAATGTTATCTTTTCATGACCAAGGGACGACTCTAGCTATTGAGAGGCATTATTGTAGATTGTGAGTTGGAAAGAGAAATCATAGCTCAAAGGTCGGTCAGCTAGGATTTTTGGATGGCTTAGATAGATTTGATCTATTCTTCTCTTTCATGTAGCACTATTATATTAGGTTTTTGATGATGTACATATGGAAAATGTTGAAATACACAATGTAGACTTTCGATTTTGAGAAATGAAATGAGAAAAAGTTAGTTTTAAAAAAAATATTGTGATTTTCTATGATGCTTTATATAAGGGAATTATGATACCATGCCATATGAAGTGAATGTAGTGATCTAACGTAGCTTGCCCTTAGCATAGGATATGCACCAGAATGACCTTCGTGCGTCTCGATATGTACCCTGCAGTAAAGGGCGCTACAATGCCCAAGATCTATTTGGATATGAAGATGTAGGAGTTTCCCAAGATCTATTTGGACATGAAGATGTAGGAGTTTTAGAAATTGAAGCAGGGTAGGATGTTAGTGGCTGAATATGAGGTCCAGTTTAATGAGTTGATGGGTTATGCTACTTCTTTGATCCCTACAGAAGAAAATAAGTGTAAGAGGTTTAAGAATGGACTCAATATGGAGATCAAAACAAGATTGGCGCTCTCAAACCTGAGCACTTTCACTAAGTTGAGAGCTGCTTCGATTCGAATTGAACAGGTACTGAGAGAGAGCCAAGTAGAGATTGGGAAAAGATCTAGAGGGAAGAGACCTAGCGAGAGTTAGGGCAATTTTGGCAGGAGCTTCAGTAAGTACCAGAACAGAGCCTTCAGATCATCAGTGGATCCAGGTAGTCAGCACCAGGGCAGCGAGGTAGGTTTTCACAAACTAACAGTGGGAGAGGTTCAACTCAGAATCAGTATCTAGTTTGTGAGCATTATGAGAGGAGACATGGTGGCGAGTGTTAGAGGTTAACTGGAGCTTGCCTTAAATACGGCTCTTTTGACAATCGGATCAAGTATTGTCCTACTAATTTGGAAGTTCGGTCTGCTATGAGTGGGCGATTTGGGAGTGATACTATGGTCCAGTAGAACAGAGGTGGTGAATCTAGACAGAGAAGTAGAGGGAGAACTGGAAGTCCTTCTATGAGGACTGAGGGGCAGGGCAGCCGACCATAGTCCTAGGCCAAGGTCTATGCTATGACTAGGCAGAAAGCTCAGGACTCACCAAATGTAGTGGCAGGTACACTTCTGATTTATAATTTTGAGGCATTTGCATTGCTATATCTAGGATCCACACACTCCTTTATCGCACCGCCTTTAGCACGTAGATTGCATTGTGATAGGGAGTTACTACAGCATGGATTAGAGGTAAGTATGCCAATAGGTAGTACTACAGTTATAGGAGAGGTTTGCAAGAGATGCTTGATTCGGATCGATCAAGCAATATTGGAGGCAAACCTTATTACATTACAGTTAAGGGAGATAGATGTAATCTTAGGCTTGGATTAGCTCACTACCCATAGGGCTATTATGAACTGCTACACCAAGGAGGTAATATTGTAGTCTCCTGGTCAGCCGAGGGCAGTTTTTAGAGGAGTTAGTCAGGCAGTGCTAGCCCAGACGATATCATTTATAAATGCACTGAGATTGATGCAGGGAGGATGTGAGGCTTATCTGGTCCATATCATTGATACCAAGGCTGAGCAGAGTGTACAGGACATTCTAGTGGTTAGGGAGTCTCTGGATGTGTTTTCCGATGAGCTACTTGGTTTACCACAAGATCAAAAAACAGAGTTCACAATTGATTTAGTTCCAGGTGTTGCTCCTATATCTATTCCTCCATATAGGATGGCACCTGTGTAACTAAAGGAGTTGAAGGCTCAGCTTCAGGAGTTGTTAGAAAAGGGCTTTATAAGGCCCAGTGTTTCACCTTGGGGAGCTCTAGTGCTGTTTGTGAAGAAGAAGGGTGGGACTTTGAAGTTATGCATCGATTATAGACAGCTGAATCGAGTGACAGTGAAGAATAAGTACCCACTACCTAGAATTGATGATTTACTTGATCAGTTGCAGGGAGCTCAGGTGTTTACTAAGCTGGACTTGAGGTCAAGGTATTATCAGTTAAAGATAGTTGAAGCTAATGTACCTAAGAGTGCATTCAGGAGCAGCTATGGCCACTATGGGTTCTGAGTGATGCCGTTTGGGCTGACTAATGCCCCAGTAGCTTTTATAACCCTGATGAATAAGGTATTTTAGCCCTACTTGGATCGATTTGTAATTATGTTCATTGATGATATCTTGGTGTATTCAAATAGTAGAAAGGAGCACGCTGAACATCTGAGAATTATTTTACAGATTATGAGGGAGAGGCAACTGTATGCCAAATTCAGTAAGTATGAATTTTGGCTAGATCAAGATTTGGAGACACTATTTGTATGGAGAGATATTCCAGATATATACAGATCATAAGAGCTTTAGATATTTTCTGAGTCTGAGGGAGTTGAACTTGAGGCAGAGGAGATGGATTGAGCTACTAAAAGATTATGACTGCACTACTGAGTACCACCCTAGGAAAGCTAATGTGGTGGCAGATGCTTGTTGGATGCATTTTCTCATTAAAATGAGTGGCATTTTTCCCTTAATTTCTAGATTAATTATTAGACTTTATACATATTTTTCCTGCTAAATTGTTTAGTTTACCAAAATTTGCATTTATAGTTATTCATGTTTTAGTTGTAGGAAATGCACTTGATTTTAGTTATAGGAATGCACTGTAGCGATGTTGAGTGATTTTTTGAAACACTTGCAAGAGTCACAAAACTCTCCTAAAACTCACTGAGAGGAATCATGCTTTCAGATGTATATGTAAGCATTAGAGGTGGAAATGTGCTCTTCACGTGGTCGCTTAAGTAACCTCCTAATAACTGCTGCGTTTTGGTGTAGGCTGTGTGTTAAATTAATTGGCTTCTCTTTTAATGTAAACGACTGCGTATTGATGGTGTTGGCTGGTTTTTGTCTTGTAGTATGTAGCGTGACTTTTTGATTAGTGAGGCATCTGATGTATGAAACGGCTGTATGTTGATTCCCTTTTTATCTTTGGCTTTAATGAATCATGTGGAGTTATTTGATGCAAGTCAATAATCAATGATCTTTTCTGACAAGCAAAGGGGGAGCACCATAACGACGCAGATGGATAAAGAAAAGACCACACCAAAATGCAATTCAGCTCCAAGGGGCACACCACGCACGCAACAAGCACCAAAGAAACTGACCCACTAGCTAGAGGGGAGACACATAGTAGAAGCACCATGCCAAAGCAAAAAGAGGATAGCTAGAAAGCGCAAAAAGGAGAGCTAGAGTGATTTTAAAAAATCAACACAGCAACCCCCCCAAGGACGCCTATTTAGAGACACACCACGAGGAGCTCCAGCAAACAATACACGCACTATAGAGAAGAGGAATAAAATAAAAGGGAGGCAGACACCAATAGAGGAGGGAGGAACGTGAGCTGAGCATGAACTGAGGTAGCTATAGGAGAAACACCAAACCAGCCCAAAACACTAGCCACCAAGAAGAAAACGTGAGCCTTTTAGAGACTTCTACGTTGCAGCTAGTGAGGAGAGTATACTACGTGAGCTGCTGGTGAAGGAAGAAATAACTTTAGCTACTGGTGGAGAGGTGCATTGTTGGGTAGCTGGTAACTTAAACAAATTCTCCACTCATATTGATAAAGCGGCTGTTAGAGACAAGAGGTTAGACAGCACCCATCAAACATACACTCTCCACTCACACAACGTTGGCAGCTGGTGGTGTCAGGAGAATGTTTGTGGCCTGAAGACATGTTGAGGTTGGTGGCTAGAAGAAATAACGTTGGCAGCTAGATTAGAGAAGGAAGAGACGTGTAGCTAGAGGGGGCAACAACGCACTATTAGGGAAACAAGTGGAGGCAGCACAACTATCAGAGATGCACGCACAAAACAACGCAGCTGAAGAGGAAGCTCCACATAGAAACTCAAGAGTGGAGGCTGACCCACGAGGATGATTCACTAGACACGACACATGCACTACATATCAGGGGGAGGCGCAAAAAAGTAAACACAAAGAGGGAGACCCGAAAACTCATTCACTCTCTGATTTATTATCTGATTTCTCCTAATGTTATTTGCTGACTATAATTTATGTGGTTTTCATCCTATTATGAGTGAGTAGTTTCTTTAAAGCTTCGAGGTTGGGCTGAAGCTTTTAGCTAATTTTTTTTGGATTAAATCTTAGTTGATTAATAAGTATGAATTATTGGTTTTGATTTCTCTGATTTGATATTAATTTTGCTAGTATTGTGTTTGGCCAACCATTACTTGACATTAGTTGTTAATTGAAGAACCGATAGGCAAAAATTGATAACGGAACTCCAAATAGGGAACTTAAAATTTCAGATTTAAAAATAGACTGAATTTATGAGAGAAAACTAGGTTAGCAAAGAACTTAATGGGTTATGCTTGATTGCTAGGCTACGATAGTAGATTAGGATTATTGCATAATACTACTTTGACATCTTGAAAAAGAATTTAAGAAACTCTAGGTTCAGTCGTCTATCAACCAAAAATTCACCTAATAAATTGATCCAGGTGAAGTTCACAAAAAACGCTAAAAGTGGAACCATCCTTGAAGCTTACCACATTACATTCGGATTAACCCCTAGAAATATTCGCATTTTTCTTTAGCTTTGATTTTGTTATTTTTTATAGTTAAATTTCTTAATTTAGTTCCCCAATCCTACACAACTGCTTAGTCCAATTAATTGAGTGATCCAAGCCCAGTACTTACACAATTACTCCCTGTGGGATGATATTATACTATACTATTTGAGACTCGTGAACTTGCGGAACTGCATCAATGCTTTGAGTAGGAAGTCTAATATCAATGCAACTCAAATTCAGTTATCAAGGCTACCTAATCTGATACAGTTGAGAGCTATGAATGTGGAAATGAATCTGGAGTAAGATAGGGCCTTGATTGCTACTTTGAAGTTGAGACCGATGCTACATGACAGAATCAGGAAGGTCTAGGGGAAAGATCCCGATATGGTAAAGCTTATGGAGAAGGTAAAGGTGAATCCATATTCTGAGTTTGAGTTGAGGGATGAGACACTATTGTTGAAGTAGAGGCTGTGTGTGCCTAATATGGATGATCTGAGGAAGGAGATACTTAAGGAACCTCATATGTCCACCTATGCTATGCATCCTGGTACTACCAAGATGTATGACACACTGAAACAACATTTTTTGTGGCCTAAAATGAAGAAGTAAGTGGCAGAGTATGTTTCTAGATGTATGACTTGCCAGCAAGTTAAAGCTGAGCTCCAATAGGGAAGCTCCATTCGTCAGCTATTGGCCATTCTTCTGCTTTTAGCCATTCATTTACTTTTGGCTATTCGTCTGCTTTTGACCATTCGTCTGCTATTGGCCATTCGTGTTGGGCTCCATTTTCAAAGCCTAACTATTCAAAATCATAGAGCGTGAGTGGTATTCCTTGTAGGGTTAAGCTATTGTACCCTAATTAGCCATAATCGGATTCTCATCATTCTTATTACATCTCTAGCCACAAAGGCAAGCCCACACAACAAAACACAAAAATCAAAATTGACTCTTCACACTTGTATCAGAGGTATCTTGCATTCAAGTTAAACACACCTTGGAATGTCTCTCTGTATTCAAGTTAAACACCTTATGAATGCTGATGATACATTCCTCAAAATCTAAGTTATATCTCATATGCATACTTCATCTCTTATGCTTAAGTCCCCACTAGGGATAAGGCTCCAAAATTCACTTTCGATTCATTTTATATTCATTCCTGATTTGTTCTTTTATTAATCATTCTTAATATTACTATCTAAACTGTTCAACCTAATTATATGAAATTCTTCTTCAAAAGAAGATTCCTGGCTACTACCATCAATACTGTTCATGCAATCTTTATCAATCAACTACTGTTATCATCAATGCTGCTTCAGCCATTCTTAACACCTCAATACGGTCGATTTCAACTACTCTTAACATTTCAATACTTTCAATTTCTATCACACTTCACAATATCAAAATATCCTTTATAACAAAACTCCATGAAATAAGAGGAATATTCGCTTACTCTTATACTTTGGCATATCACCCATTTATATATCAATCGTAACTAATTCCCAACAAACAATTTCAAATTATGTAAAACAATTCAAAACAATGCAAGGTGTTCATTCAAAACAGTGCATGTGGTTCATGTAAAAATAATGCATGCTCACTTGTATATGATGATGAAACATCATATAAATACTCACAATAACGATCAATTTAACCTTCCTGGACTTGTACAATTATCACTATCATTCAACTTATCTTCCCACTATCCTTCACCTTACATCTTACATATGTATATTTGCCATTGATTCAAACTTATAGAGGTATAATCATCATAAAAAGTCTGATTTTAGTTCCGCTAACACCTTCTTATGGAGTATCATAACTCTTTGTCAGGTTCATCAAGCAACCACGTAGGTTTCCAATTTTTCTTAAGAAACTAAAGATCATAGAAATTTTGTGTCTTCCTTATTTCCTACTCGTAAACCTTAATCGCATCACGTCTACTTGTCTCTATTTTCTTTTTCAGTCACTTTAAGAAATTAGCTTCGTATCTTTCTTAATTCAAGCACATATCAACAAGCTTACCTTACGTTAACTTTCTGATAAATCATTCTTCTTCATACTTCTATCAACTGAAACTCTTAACACTTTCTTATGTGTGTACCTTATACACATGCGCCCATGAAAGATCCTAATACTAGCACTTTGACACTTATCCGAAGATTGCCCATGTAAAAATTCTTATTCTCGTCATCTAACAATCACTTAGCACATTCTCCCAAATTCAATCTTAACAAACATATAGTCCAAGTAAGATCATAATACTGGGCTCTGATACCATATCTTTTGGATCCCGATTTCGGAACCCAACTACTTAATCCGAAACCCTCATACTTATATACGATTATAAACTCAATTAAAGTCCTCCGAAAAAATCTTGTAAGATTCATCTTAATTTCCGTTAATCAAATAATCTTCTTAAGGCCCAAAAATAGAATCCAATTTCTAAGCTAGTATGGAAATTCATACCACTATAATCGAAGGCTCGGAATCAAAAGCGAAAAGAACCGAAACGAATCGAATCGGATAATAAAGTACGGAAACAAAAATAAAACAGAAACAAAAGCAATTCAAACCGAAAGGCATAAGGCAGAAGCAAAACGAACATATCTAAACACAATTCAACCAAGTCAAAGCAAACAAATGGTTCAAACAAACTTGAAGGTAAATTTTCGACAAAATTCAACTAATCTGAAAATTCTACAATTTTGCAAGAGAGGGTAAAAAACTTGTTGAGAAAATCAATGGTTCGAAAATCGGGTGAATCAAAGGGCAAACGAGAAAGTTATTCGGAAATGACCAAATGAATAGTAAATGACCAAATGAATAGTGAACAACAAACTTCCGACTATCATAACTTTTTACTCCTATCTCTGAACAATGCATACTATACCTCGTTGGTAAGATAAAAAGACCCTCTGCATCTGTCATGAAGGATGGAAAAATCGATTATCGCTCGAATGGGGCGAAAAACCCTTCCGAAGGTTCAGCCCAAATTGCCACATGAATAGTAATCTGAGAATCTAAAATGCTTAGTGGGCAGCAATTTTCAATTGTTCATAACTTTTTCATCTTAAGTCAAAAATTAACCCATTTTATACCATTTTAAAGATCTTGACAAGCTTTACAAACTTTAAGAAATACCTCTCATTCAAATTCATACTCTAACATGCTCTAAAATCCAAAACAAGGTGGCTGCCCATTTTTAAAAAAAAAAATTGGACAGCACCTCCCTTAAAAATGCTCTAGCCAAAATCTTCAAGTTTCTCATCTAAGCTCCAAACCTGCATAAAACTCAATATCCAAAGGCAACAACACACTCCTAGGCTTCTAAACATTTCTCAAACCACCAAGCAATCCATATAAACTTATAATCTAACTCACAATGGCAACATCACACTCTTAAGCATCTATCTATATCAAAACCTAAAGAAAATACCATCTCATCCTTACTTTTATCAATTTCAACCATACATCCACACATTCTTTGACAAACATATACAAGATACATTCAAACTTCGAAACTCGTATATTTACATGGAAACAAGTCAATACAAAGCTTCAAAGGGCATTTAGCCCAATAACATCCAAATTAACAAAAATTGAAAGTATAAAGAACAAGCTAATGCTTTGATTTCTCAAAGCACGACTTCAAACACAAAAAGCATCGGAGTTGCCTCAATCCCGACGCGATGACTCGATTTTCTCGTTCGACACCTGAGGAGGGGAAATGAGGGGTGAGCTCGACGGCTCTGTGGGTAATAACTTAATAAACGAGAAATAAGCAAAAACCATTATTCATTCATTCATTTTTCATACAATGTCACATTAAGAAAAGCATTTTCAATTTTTAAAACTCTTCACATAATATATCAATCACATCAAACAATTTACAAACTTAATTCATCACAAAACAACCTAACATTTCACAAAATCACAAATAAAGTGGATCGGGTGAATCCGAAACGGAACGTACTACACATTACCGCGAAGCGGTCGTGTGTAGCCGTGAACGGCGGGGAGTCCATAAGGAGCTCCTATGTCACTAGCGGGCAGGCGAGAGAAGCCTACGGGTAGACAGGTGCACCTGACTCAGAAGGGACCACCACAAACCCAAAAAAAACTTGCATATCACATAATTCACACAATTCATAAAGCTTACCCACAAAGGGCCCTTACAATCATTCACTTTCACATAATGACCGAAATCACATATTCCCGTCTTTTTCATGTAACAAAACATTATACAGACGATTCTAACACAAAGTCACAATCACA
>JAOTAZ010000007.1:25012859-25025770 GCA_025629785.1 Erythroxylum oxycarpum | reverse complement strand
ACACGTTAATCATATATAATTATAATTTAAAGAAAAGGGTTGCATCTTATAATAATACAAAAGATATCAAATATAATATCGACATAATAATTCAATCTAATATTTAGCAAAACATCTGGTTGATATACAAAATTTGAGAAGATTCAATAATACTCAGCTTTACTTCTAACTAATAGAAATACTATTTCTAAATGATCACTTTAACAAAGATTTTGTTAATGAGTATTTTTATATTAATTTTTGGTATATCATTTATTAAACTTTTCTTCATTTATATTTAAATTGTGCTTATTAAAAACTATTTGACACATAGAATTTGAATAATGAGAGCAAAAAGTAAAAAATTGAGAGCTCTTTACACCTAATAAACACAACGCCGTTTAAGTTTGACTTGGCATGAAAAAATTTAAAAGACATAAAGCTAGCAGGCGGTAGGAAGAGAGAAGTTTAGAAGACTTTTGATTACGGAGAAAAATGATAGCTGGCGGTGGTAGAGAGAAAGGACAGTTGAAAACATTGAAAAGGGTGAGATGTTGGCCGCGTTAAAAAGATTGGCGCAGAAAGTGAAGAAAAAATGAAGGGAGTAGGCGTGAATAAGTGAGCTGATTGATTGAATGAAAAAGGAACGAAACACCAGTTGAAAAAAGGAGAAGAGGCAGCCCCACTTAAATCCACTCTACTCACTTCACGCCTCTGCATAAAAAACACCATAGCCTCCTTTTGCTTGGGACGTTAATAGCCATACACTCATCATGGACATACTCTCTCCACTTACATGAAAGAAGCAGGTGGAAAACGTTAAAAACAAGTCAGCTGGTGGAGAGAAGAAAAAATGAAGGCAGCGTGAAAGGTGGCCAAAAATCTCTCCTAGAATCACGAAGAAAGAGGACAACTGTGCAGTGGAGAAAGTGTGATCAGCTGAGGGATGAAATACAGAAGATATCAGCGGGTGTGGGCTGGAACGTGAGAAAAAAAAAAAAAGAAAGAAAAGAAAATCGTTAGCTGTAGGAGTAGCAAAGAGAAAAGCAAGCAACCAATCCCTCATTAATGTTACATACAACTCAAGACTCTCCATCCATTCACGTTGACGACTCAGCTGGCGTGGAGAGTGGAACGTTGCAGTTGAGATAAAGACACGGTAGCTGGAAGCTGGAGGAAAGTTGAAGACGTTTGGAGCATGAAAAAAGGTTGATGTGTGGACTGAAGCTACAACCACTCACTAACGATCAAAACAGCAGGTGACAGAAGCAGCAAACGAAGATGAAGCTGCAACTGGTGGACTTGAAGAAGCTGGTGGCATGAGCACGTTGATGGAGACAAGGAAGCAGCTGCGTGGAGTTAAATGAGGTAGGGAGTGACAACGTTAGTGGCTGGTGTGTTGAAGAATACACGCTAGCCATTTGGAGACTCTAACGTGAGGCAGCTGGATAGAGATTAAATACATTTAGCTGGAGGAAAAAACAGGGAACGTGGGGCTACTTGAGATTCTCTACTCACATTATACTATCCTCTACTTACAACGTAGACTCTCCACAGTTCCACACACACCAGGAGGAGGACAGGTAGTAGCTGTATATGATGAAGAAAGCAGGAGGTGGAAGCAGCAAAAGGAGATTAATGTGGCAGCTTGTGGAGACACCAAACAAAGCAGGAGGTGGCAACGAAAGTTGAAGACTCTTACGAAAACGAGAAAGACACGTTAGCTCCACTCCACGCACAACGTTGCAGCTGTGACAAAGGGATGTTTTTCATTTTTTTTGTTATTTCTTATTTAATTTAATTGTGTGGATTTAATCGATGCAAATATATATTATGACCATGATTTATATTACATTGATAAATACGTGTGAGTAAGTTTTTCTTTTTTGTTAAGGTTAAATTTGACATTGGATTTGGATAATTTTTGTGGTATTGATTTTTGCTTGATTAAATGCATATTTAATCTTAATTTATCTTAATCAACTATATTAAAACCTTAGATGATTGAATGTTACAACCGATGGGATTTAATTTGTCAGAAAATTAATCAAGCGACATACTTGGGACTAAAGTGTAAACCAACCTTAAGATCTTGTGTGAGGATACCTAGAATTAACGAACTTAATTTTAGGCTTCTTGTATTTAGCGCCTTTTATTCCGAATTATCTATGAACTAAATAGTGACTCGAATTTAGAAGAGTAGGGAACACCATGAACATTGGGTTTGACTTGCTTAAGTGAAGTATTTCCTAAATCAATTCACCATTATAATTTTGTTTTAGTGTCCAATCCAATTGAAATCTGATACCTTAACCGACTTTTGTCATTTGATTAAATCTAGTCGTTTTGATTCATACCTTGCATTTTTCATATTTTCTTAATTTGTTTACTTTATTTTATTTTATTCTCAAATCAATTAATTTTTTATCATACGAGCAACTTTTCATCGTTTAATTTAATTGTCTTATGTGTTGGAAAAATTCCCTTGGGTACGATATCCGATTCTTACCGTTTTATATTACTTGTCGACGGGAAGTACTTGCCTCTAATTAGTCTTGATAGAATTTAATTTATATTGCTCTATTTAGACCGCAACATCTCACATCACCCACTTCTAGAGAATTGATATTGTTTTAGTTTCTGTTGGCAATGAGTGAGTTATGGAAAAATCTGGTGTTCTTATCCCCTTCCTTTAACTACTTAATCCTGGAAGCCTGTTTCAAGAAGGACTCTTGATCATCTAAGGCTCGAATTAGGTCATTGATGGCCTCTGATTCTTTAACAAGTAACACATTCGACTTAAGCAAATGCCTTAATTGATCTTGAATGACATTAAGATGTAGTTGTTTGGTGATTTTTGGACTCTTATTTGACTGCTTATTTTAGAGATAATGGCTATCTAACGCTGTTGATTTCTTTGATGATATTAGCTATATTGGACAACTGATTTTTATCTGTTGATTGCGTGACTTATTGGGACTGATTTTGTTGCTGCTGTTGTGGAAAACCGATGGGATTATAGTGACTTGGTAGCTGGATTTTTTGGTGGTTTTGAGTGATCTTTGCAAGCTGATTTTCAGAGATTTTTCCATATTGGGAGCTGTATTTTCTGCCTATAGTGAGGAAACTTTTGGGTTGTTGACGATAATGGTTTTTGGGCAAAAAACTTCCAGTAACCTTGGTGCTTTTGCAGTTTTATAGTTTGTAACGTTTTCGATGGAGAAATGTTTGTTTCGTTGGTGATTTTCAGTTGTTGTGAGTGGAATGTTTTAGTGACAATATTAATATTGAAGCTTCACAACAAATTTTTTTATGGATAACTTCTCATTCTTTTGTTGATGAAGCTACATTATTAGGGAAGTTGTTTCCTTTCTTAAGTGTCTTTGTTTATGTTCTTTATTATTTCAATCACTTGAGTTGTTTTATTACCATCATTATTATCAAACATTATTGAGAAAATCTCTGTTAAGGTTAGCATAAGATAGTCGTGTTATTAGGTGTAATTTACTTTTACAGGTAGTGAGGACGAGGGATAGTATCAAGACTTGAGTGAGTCGGCTCAGTGAAGCCTTATATAAAACTATTGTCGTTGGTGAAAGTGGTTAAGCTGGGAGAGGGCCCCACAAATATAGACAAGGTGTGCCAAACTATGTTACCAAATTTTAGGTATTGATTTGCTTATTTTGGATTTAATTTTTCTGTTTTCGTTTGTGGTAGAAAATTCACAATTGCTATACAATTGCTTCATATTAAGCAACCACTGATACAGTTCAAAGCAACTGCGGCAGAACTAAGTTTTTAAGAAACTACATGCCAATTTTCAATTGGTATTAGAGAGGGTCACCGAATCAGAACTTGGTCGCTACAAGAAAAGGAGCATCAATCACTAGGTCACTGTTGTTAAATGGTTCTAATTATCCTTCATGGAAATCACGGATCAGAGTATTCATTCAGGCACAAGGAACAAAAGCATAGAACTTAATGTTACATGGCTTGACATATCCAATGATAACTGATGACAAGGGACAAGTAGTATTGAAAGATGCATCTGAGTGAACAAAAGCTGAAGAAGAGAGAGCACTTAAAAATTCTTAAGCCATGCATGTCATCTTTATTGTCATCGATAAAGGTCACTTTTCAATGATATCTACTTGTGAATCGGCAAAAGAAGCATAGGATAATTTGTAAACTATACATGAGAGATCGAAATCTGTAATAGCCTCAAAACTTCAAATGTTGGTTGTGAGATTTGAATAGCTGAAGATGGGTGAGAGTGAAACTATTGGAGACTTCCATGAGAGACAACGTGAGATAGCAAACCAAGCACATCAACTCTGAAAGAAGTATTATAACCTGAAACTTGTTAAGAAGACATTGAGATCATCACTTCTGAGATTCATACTGAAAATTGCAGCCATCAAAGAAGCTCATGATATCAATTAATTGTCATTGAATAAGGTAATTGGGATTCTTACCAATTTTGAGATGAAATTGTTGACAGATAAACAAGAGAAAAGCCAATGGTTGGCATTACAAGCTGAAATTAGTAAAGTTGTGAATGACATAGGAGATGAATCTGACGAAAATGAGGATATGACGTTATTAACAAGAAATTTTAGTAAGTGGTTAAAGAAAGTGAAAAATGATAGACCCGAATTTAGGCAAAATGGTAGGAGTTCATCAAATAGTAATTTCAAACAATAAGCTAAAACTTAAAAGGGTGAAAGAAAAGTGAAGAAAAATTAAATGACATGAATATTAAGGCTTCGGACATTTGCAAGCGAAATGTGCTAACACTTTGAAGAAGAGAAAAGGGAAATCCTATATTAGCACTTGAAGTGAGAATGATTCCAAAAGTAAGTATAATAGTGAAGAGGAATTTGCGAGTAATGCTGCGTTGGTTGCTTTTTATAGTAGAAGTCTAGTTGATTGTTTAACAATAACCAAGAAAGAAGAAATTGATGATGAAATTGTGGATAAATTAGTCCAAAATTTCGGAAAAAACGCGGATGAATCGGTCCAAATTTTAATTTCAGATCATGACAGTGATTCAAAGAACACGACATTTGCATGCAAAATTGAACTTTATTATCTTAATTTGCATACAATATTTCGCATCAGTAAAAGTAATCCCAAGATCTATGGTTTGGGTAACAACTCTATTTAAAACATTATTAACTGACCGCTTTATTAGCTTTTTTTTCTAGTAAAAAAGTTTTTGTTGACCAAATTAAAATTAGCAAATTACACAAGCATTTGGATTTTCGTCGATAACTCTACAATGATAATTAGGGTAAAAATACGGATAAGCAAGTTGAGAATTATAGTTCTTGTAGGCCTTAAGAAGTTCCTCCTCTTCTTTCTTCTTTCCATCATCTTTTGCTGGTCCTACAGAGAGAATCTCTGAGCAACAAATCTTTCTGAACTTTTTTGCTACGTACACAGGATCTATGTCACCAACCACCGTCAACTTGCTGTCCTTCATTTCCACAGAGATTGACTCAATCCCTTCACAGGCCACTCAAACTTGTCAGATTCCGATACTTTGAACTAGAATAACAGCTGAATTTGAAGTACAAAATCGTACTTTTTAACCTTTTACTTGTGAGAAAAATGAGTTTAAGATTGGATACCTGAAGCTGAAAGGCTAGAGAGACTGCCTTCATCACCTTTTTCTTCTCACTTTCATCGTGGAGTTCGAACTTCAATACTATTTTCTGCCCATAGAACAAGATCAAGGAGTGCTACAAGTCCATGAGAGATACACTAAATGAAGAAAAAAGGAAAATGAAAAAACTTGCGTACGATTCTCACCTTCATTTCCTTGAACTCCATAGAGGTTTAAGCTATGGTTACAGAGGTAAAAGCTAGGGCTCATGTTTTGAAAATTGGACCGAATTGGTCGGTTCAACCGGTGATTCGTCGACTATTTGATCCGGTTAACTCTTAAAAATCGGTTCTCAATTGAACCAGTGAGAACCGGTCAAAACCGATAAATTGAACGATCAAACCGGTTCGATTCGACAGATCCGACTACTAGTTCAATATTTTTTATTTTATTTAAAAAGCTACCTTTTTATTAATAATTAACTGACCACTTTATTTGCTTATTTTTCTCTAATAAAGTTTCTTTTCTTGACCAAAAATTAGCAAATTATACAAGCATTTGGAATTTCCTCGTTAACTATTCCACAATAATAATTAGGGTAATACTACGAATAAGCAAGGTGAGAGTCATCATAACCCTTCTCTTCTTTCTTCTTTCATCATCTTCTGCCGGTGCTACGGAGAGAATCTCCAAGCGACAAAACTTTCTGAACTTTTTGGCTACGTACACAGGATCTATGTCTCCAACCACCGTCAACTCGCTGGCCCTCATTTCCACAGAGGTTGACTCAATCCCTTCACGAGCCATTCAAACTTGTCAGATTTCGATACTTTGAACTAGAATAACAGTTCAATTTGAAGTACAAAATCGTACTTTTTGACCTTTCACTTGTGAGAAAAATGAGTTTAAGATTGGATACCTGAAGCTGAAAGTCTAGCGACTGCCTTCATCACCTTTTTCTTATCACTTTCACCGTGGAGTTGCAACTTCAATACTATTTTCTGCCCACAGAACAAAATCAAGGAGTGTTTTAAGTCCGTGAGAAATACACTAAGTGAAGAAAAATTGAAAATGACAAAATCGTGTGTACGGCTCTAACCTTCATTTCCGTGAACTCCAAAGAGGTTTAAGATATGATTACGGGGATAAATGCTAGAACTTAAGATGAGTAGAGGAAGATGGTTGGAAGTTGGAAGTTGGAAGTTGGAACTGAACTTGGCTTCAAGGTTCATCGGGATAGCTTTTATATTGACGAACTTAGAGCAAGTTAAGCTTAACTGATAAGGACACGAAAATGACCTAACTTGAATAATTCTGCTTTATGGAAGAGTTTTTGTTTTCGTTTACTATATAGACACCAAACTTGACTTACATCCCAGACAAAAACATCATATGTTTATTCAAATAAAAAATTATATATATATATAATTATTCTTATTCTTTATTTTTGTTAGATACAAAAATTTAGCAATTATTCAAATACTTCTCACAATTAACAATAAATATTAATAAATGTCTAATTTATATAAATAAGCTTAATTTAGGAGAAAGTACAATTTATATAGATAAATATTATGCCTTCAAACAAAATTTTACAATATTAGATTATATTTGGTAATTTTTATTCTCGTAATAGAAATTTAACTGATACTTAATACCAATATTAAGAAAAAAATTTCAATGAACTTACTTATGAAGCAATATTCATGAAAAGTTTTAAGAGGACTTTAAGAGAAATTGAATTAAATCTAAGTAAGATCACATGTAATAAGAAATATTTTATATCAAATTAAAATAATTTGTGTAATGAATTATGGATTATATTTTTATGTATAACTTATTTATTCTCGACATAGAATAATTATACATAAGTTTCTATAAAAAAAAGGCAAATACAAGTTGGAAAAAAGCTTAAATAATATTAGACCTAACTAATATAATATTTTGACTGAAAGAATATAAATGTTGTCAAGAGGGAACTGAGAAAGAATGGTTAGGACAAGAATGTTACAAGCTCAAATGAGCTTATGCACCTTTTATTTTAAATGCACATAGAATTGTTCTCATTTTACTCTCAATCCCTCGAAATGAAACAATGACCCACGTTATTATTATATTATATATGCTCTAATAATTAAATAAAAAGTATCGAGCATAGATTCAATTATTATTATTATTATTATTATTATTATTATTATTATTATTATATATAATTGAATAAGTTATGTGATAAAGATATTGTAACCATTATTATTTGGTTTGTCTAGATTGATACTTATTTTACAGTTTAAATAGACATTATCCAGACTTATCCTATAGTTTAGATAGACATTATTCAAACTTATTCTACAGTTTTGTAGCGAGATCTTGCAAACTCTATATATGTATCTTATGCATATGCTCAACATGAATGAAGTGTATTTGCCTTTCTAAATATTTTTTATATGGTATAAAGGTTTTTTTATGGTCGAACATATTAAGAAACTATGATGCCTATCGAGGGAACTCTTGTGACTTCTTTTTCTTCATCGACTACTTCTCATATTTCAGCTCTTTCAAAAATCACACATCAACCATCTATTAAATTAAAATTTACCAATTATCTATTTGGGAAGGCAAAACTCTACCGTTTTAACATAGTTATGATTTAACAAAAAATGTTGATGACATTTGCACAGCACCACCTCAACAAATTAATGATCAATCAAATCTAGTTTTCTTGATTGGTATAAACAAGATCAATTAGTTCTTAGTTGGATCATTGGCTTTATCAATAAGAGCTTTATTCCTCAAGTTGTTGGTATTTCTAGCTCCCATGCAGCATGGAAAAAAATAGCCAATGCTTACGTTTCTGGTTCTAAGGCACAGGTACGAACCGTTAAAACAAAATTCTTCAAGCTAACAAAGGAACATAGTGAATCTATTACTCAGTATACTCAACGAGCTAAAGGAATCTTTGATCAGGTGGCAGCACTTAACATCCCTGTCATGGAGGATGATTTGGTTCAAGTTGTTATTAATGGCTTGCGTCCAGCGTATAAACCCTTTGTTCGGTCTCTTAAAAAATTGTTTAGATGTTGCTTCTTTTGATGATTTATATGGATTTTTGGTTAGTGAAGAGGAGAATCTTATTGTTGCAATATCTTATGGTTGAAAAGCCACTTATACAAACTATAACTCACTATGTGAATTCAACTGTCAAAGGATATTTATCTCATAGTAAAGGAAGAAATCAAATAATGACGTGTGGTAGATGGCATTCCAATGTTGATACCTTTTCTAGTGAAAAATTTTCGATCTCCACATGAACTTCCTAATAATTATTAGATAATTGGCAATTCGGTGGTAATATTTAGTATCATAATTATAACAAGTTTGGTCATATCTCTAAGCAATGTCCCTTATTAAATCATAGAACTACCGACCTATAACAACAAAACTTAAACCAAGTCAAAATGACTTCTAATCTGGCAACATCAACTATGCATCCTCAATCTTAGATCTTGGACAGTGAGGCAACTCACAATCTTACTCCTGATTTAGAAAATCTTACCATTCATAATGAGTATCATAGTCTTGAAGCAATCAAAATTGGCAATGGTAAATTCCTTCCTATATTTCATGTTGGCCCATCTTTTTGTCATTCTTCAGACAATTCTTTTTAGCTTCATAATGTCTCATGCGTTCCTTCTTCTTGTCATAATTCATTATTTGTTTCTACTTTTACTAACGCTAATAACTTTTCTTTTGAATTCTTTCCCAATTGTTCCATGATTAAGGATATCCACACAAAGGAACTCCTTCCTTTAGGTCAGAATGATAATGGTTTATATTCTATGCTCTTAGAACCTATTCGACAATCTCGTAGTCTAGTTACTGCAGTGACTTGCACTCTAGAGCGTTGGCATTCACGTTTGGGACATGCAAATTATCAAACAGCTTGGCGAGCTCTTTAGAAAAATAAAACTCCTTTTATTTTTCCTAATAAATCGAGTCTTTGTCATGCTTGTAGTGTTAGTAAGAGTGACAAGTTGCCTTTTTTAGTCTACCATTTTAAAGCTAACGGTCCACTTGATTTAATTTATTCTGATCTTTAGGGTCGATTTTATGTTCCTTCCGTAGATAGGAACCGATATTATGTACTATTTTATGATCATTATTCTAAATATTTATGGATTTATTTTATTAAGTATAAATCTGAAGTGCTTAGTGTTTTTATCACGTTTCGTCATATTATTGAAAATCTTTTTAATCGAAGAATAAAAAGCTTTCAAGCTAATTGGGGAAGGGAATATCAAGCCTTGCAATCATATTTACTTAAAAATGGAATAACTCAATGCCACGCCTTTCCTAAAACTTCATAATAAAATGGATGTGTGGAAAGAAAATACCGACATATTATAGAAACTAGTTTAGCTTTACTTTAACATTCTTTCGCTCCCACAGATTATTGGCTTTATGCTTTTGATACTATGGTTTACATAATAAATCGGTTTCCTACAACTATTCTTTCTTATTCTAATTTGTATCAAATTATTTTTCAACAAAGTCCTGATTATAATGATTTGCATGTTTTTGGATGCTTACGTTATCCTTGATTGAAACCTTAGGCTTCACGTAAATTAGTACCTCGTTCCAAACAATGTGTTTTTATGGGATTGTCTTAATCTTGAATTTAAAAAGTTTGTTATTTCACATCATGTTATTTTCGATGAACATAAATTTTCTTTTTCCAAATTTTCCATGACGAGTTCCAGTGTTCAAGATTCCTCACCATCCATTATTTTTTTAACATCACGATTCACTCACACTTCTACCTCACTACCATTGCCTCAATCCTTGCCTGATGCAACTACCTTAACCAATTCTAGCTTCTTGAAAACACCTTTTAGTATAAAGATAACATCATTTACCCCACCTATACACCATACATCAATTTCATCTCAACCCCATACCACAATTACTATTGATTTCCCTTTTATTTCCTCAGCCAACACACTCATACCACCCATAATCCATCCATCCACATTACCTAGTCCTACCATAACATCCATTGTTGATAATTTCTTACTTGGTCCACATACATCATCAGATAACTCTTCTACAATCTCATCTGAATTGCCTTTAATCATTGACTTAACATATTACAATTATGATACTATTGCACTACCTCATTGGCATCCTATGGTTACCAAATCTAAAATTGGTACTCTTAAGCCTCGTCAATTTTTGACCTCCTTTGAAATTGAACCATCAACTTATAAACAAGTCAGTAATTCAAAAAAGTGGAGACAAGCAATGACAAAAAAGTATAACATGATGATCCGCAATAATGATTGGGTTTTATTGCTTCCTTCTCAGTCTGATAATATAATTGTTTGCAAATGGGTATATCATATCAAGCGAAAGCTAGTTGGTACGATTGATTAATACAAGGTGTGGTTAGTGGCAAAGGGATTCAATCAACGACTAGGTATGGATTACATGGACACTTTTAGTCCAATTATTAAACCTACCACTATCTGTCTTTTATTATCATATACCTTATCTAATAATTGGGAGATTCGAAAATTGGATGTTTCTAACACCTTTTTGCATAGTTCACTTGATGAGAATGTCTTCATGTAACAACCACAAGGGTATGTTCATCCTACACATCCGAACTATGTTTGTAAAATACAAAAATCTATTTAGACATTGAAACAAGCAACTTGGTAGTGGTTTAAATGTTTGACGAATGCATTGATCAACCTCAGTTTCAAGGGTTCAAAGACGAATACCTCTCTCTTTATCCCATATCATGTTTTGATTCAAGTTTTTTGTTTGTTATATGTTGATGACATTATTATCATAAGAAACAGTAGTCATGGGTTTACCAACATAATTCAATCTCTCCAAAAATCATTTAAGCTAAAGGATTTAGGACATTTTTCTTAGTTTTTAGGCATGGAGGCGCATTGGACTTCAAATGGTTTGTTACTCACTCAATCCAAATATATAAAAGATTTGTTGAACAAAGCTTATATAGAGGATGCAAATAGTGTTGCAACCCCAGGTTGTGACAAAGTAAAATTGAGTGTTCGTTATGGGACTTCCTTTTCGGACCTTACTCCTTATTGAGTATTGTTGGAGGTTTACAATAACTCCTTTTAACTTGTCCTGATATTTGTTATTCAGTCAACAAGGTTTCTTAATTCATGCATTCACCTACCGATCAACAGTGGACAACAGTTAAATGAATACTTAGATATCTTCTTAGCACTATTGATCATGGAATTTTTTTGAGATGCTCAAGTTTTTTTTTCATATCTAGGCTTATAGTGGCTCCAATTAGGGAGGCAATGTTGATGATCGTAAAAGTACCATAGGCTTTGCTATTTATGTTGGTAACAATTTAATATCGTGGAGATTAAGGAATTAAAGAACAGTGGCCAAATCTTCTAATGAAGTTGAGTATCGCTGTTACTACTACTGTACCAGAGTTAGAATGATTACAATCGGATATGAAAAAATTGGTATTCATTCAACATCCTCTCCTATTTTGTGGTTTGAGAATTTAAGTGTTACTTATCTCACTACTACACCTATTTTGCATACTTGGTCTAAACATTTGGAAATTGAGTTTCATTATGTGTGAGATAAATTTGCTAACAAAGAACTTCAAGTGCATTATATTGCAACTATAGATCAAGCGGCCGATGTTTTAACCAAATCGTTATCAATGCATCATTTTCATCATTTAAAGAACAAGTTGACTATCTTGCCAATACCAGTTTAACTTGCGGGAGGGTGATAAGGATAACTAGAGTCCATATCTATTGTAACCATTATTATTTGGTTTATTATGTATTGTATTTTGAGATTGATATTTATCCTACATTTTAGATAGACATTATCCAGACTTATCTTATACTTTAGATAGACATTATTTACACTTATCCTACAGTGTTGTAAACTCCTTTGAACTCTATCTATGTATCTTATGTTGTATATGAATGAAGTATATTTGCCTTTCTAAATATCTTGTATATTATGATCTTCAATAAATAACATAAAGAATATGAAAGAACCAAGAATTGGAAAAGACAATTTGATTACTATTATTGATATTAAGGCTAAGTCCAAAAGGATGAAAAGACAAATTAATTATAAATCCTTCCATCAATATATTTTCCAAATTTGGTTAGTAAATGATGATTAAAATACTAAATATATTTGACTGATTTAATTGTAAACATTTTAAATTAATTTTTTATTCAATTTATTTTAATAACTTTTATTATAAAAAATATCAATCAGTTCTAATAAATTAATTAATTTTTTA
>JAOTAZ010000007.1:24955769-24966185 GCA_025629785.1 Erythroxylum oxycarpum | reverse complement strand
GATCAAAATTTTGATTTAGTTGGAGTTTTCTCTATGCACCTTGAAAACATTCAGATTTAATTTAGAAACTTAAAAACATCGATATGGTTTTTTTTCCCGAATTTTTACGCTTTTTTCGTGAGTCGTGTGGTGAGCATGTTTGAATAATGTTAATAATTAACGTGGCCATATTACTAGAGTATTTTATACTAACTAAATATGAAAATATTAAATTATTTATAAATAATAAGGGTCAATTATTTAAATAATTAGTTTAATTATTTTGATAATATTTGACCTAAGTTCAATGTTTATTAATGAGTCCTACATTTTATTCATATTAAAATTTCTAATATAGTATCAAAACAAGTTTGGTCTGAATTATTAATTTTTTAGTTATCTGTCTGAATGTCCAGTCTCAGCGGTCCGGTTCGGTTACCACTACATTTATTTCAAGTGAGAACTGGATGTCTAGTTCCAATCGTACGAGTATCTTATATTGACTAAACATTAAAATATTAAAGGATTTATAAATAGTAAGGGTCAATTATCTAAATGATTAGTTTTAGTCATTTTGACAATATTTGAATCAAGTTCAATTCTTGTTAATAAATTCTACACTTTTACTCATATTAAAAATTCTAATACATGTTACTTTAATGGATTCTAATATAAAGGTGGGCTCAAAATAATAATTATTGGGCTTGTTAAAGGTGATTAGAATCATTAGGGTTAATTAACAATAAACCCTTCCCCCTCCTTTTTGTAGAAGTTACGTTAGATATTCAAGAATAGACGTTCTTGCATCATTGATAGAACCAAGAAAAATAAAAAGGTCAAAGTTGAGAAACTTTTGCATAAAGAAGGAATTTGCAAATAAAAAGATATTACAGAACAAGCACTCCTGACATGAGATCGTCTCTATGTCATCCTTCTCCAGCCACAACTTTGCTCTATCCCTCTCTTGACGTGAGATCGTCTCTATGTCATCCTTCTCCAGCCACAAATTTGCCCCATCCCATTTATTTATTGCAAAGTTAGGCTTGACGACGATCTTCTCCCAAGAGTCTAGGACGGTTTGCCTTATTCATTAAGCAGGTGCGGACAAGTTGGGAGTTAGGTACGGTAACCGTAAAGACGTTAACCACATAGGTGGAGAAAACTCGGACAGCCTTGCATGTGCTGCTTCGACCTCCGTTTTTCAGCATGCCCAAACGGATCACACGTTTAATAAGATGAATTATTTGGCTATAGAATTTTATAATATATGTATAAAAAATTAAATTGATTTCACCGTCAAGATTTAAAAATTTTGTTATTTTTTAAAAAGGGTATTTTTAATTTTAACTAATCTAATTAAAATGAAAGATAAAAATACATTTATATTCAACTTAAAATTTGAAATGGTAAATTTTAAACTGAGTCATATCTAATTCATATTAAATTTTACATATTAATTTTAAGTTAAAATTAAATTATTTCATCAATCTTGCTTCGGATCAGAACTAAGAATGACAAATATGATGTTATCGGGAATGATTCTTATATGATGATCTACTATATGTACTTATGTCAAATAGTGCACCTTATAGAAAGGGGTATAAATTTGGCACATTGCATATAATTAAAATCATTGTATTATACATGAGCCTATTAAAAATAACATTTTTATTATATAAGGGCAATGTTACGTGTTATTAAACTTTTCCAAACTTCGTATTTTAACAGCAATTTCATATAAGGTGTTGACAATGTTGCATGCAATTGAAAACTACTCGGAGCCAAAGTTAGGCCTCTAAAAGGAGACCAGATGTTCTATTTAATATTTTATTATATCTCATTAAATCTTAGTTATTTATTTTACGGGATTCACGCAGAATTTATATAGGACCTATATAAATAAATAGCTGAGATTTATTTGACACAATAAAACACCGTAATATTAAACAGAGAAATTACACTCCTCGAAAAGAATTTAAACTTTGCAGGGAACAAAAAATATCTCAAGAAGAGGACAGCACTTTGCATGGGTGCAATTTCAGTAGGTCCCACGTTAAATATCTTCTAGTCTTCTTTCTCTTGTGGGCTTCAAATTCATCATGTGGCAATATCTTTGGCCACCCAACGCCACCTTTGAGCAACCATCAGTCCATGAATGTTCGCCAGGTGTCAGCTCATATATGGAGGACTAACCCTACGTGGCAATTTATATCGTCCTATGTTAAAGTCACCAAATCAAATTCTACTACAGGAGGCCATATTCTGGTGCATCGCAGACCACGTGAAGCGCACATTTACTAAAGGGATTAATATCGTTAATTTAAGTAAAAGCACTTAATCAGATATTACTTATTAATTAAGACAACGAACGAAGTCGCTTAAGCCTGTAGTGGAGGACCTGATCGGCAGTCATAGATTAATAGTCACTCCCATCAATATTATATGGATGCTTAAGAACGACGCCTACGATTTTAATAGATTATGGTCAGGATAACGTGGCAAATTCTTATACGTCGTTCGTCTGAGGTGAATCAAATCCTATGAAGTATCAGATTCCATCTCTCTTGTCTCTTCAAAAGCCACATTTCATTTCTCCGTTATAACTCAAAGCTAAAACCCTCGAATCTTAACTCAGTTTTATTACACATGGTGTCGAAGAACCCGAACCCGACTGAGGGATTCTACCTGGATCCGAATGGAATGGCGTTACCGGGACTCGAACCCTTCCCGGCGTCGCCGGCGACAGCGTGTTCCGGGTCGGAGGATCTGTCTAAGAAGGTCCGAAAAGCTTACACCATCACCAAGTCCAGAGAGAGCTGGACTGAACCCGAACACGACAAGTTTCTGGAAGCTCTCCAGCTGTAAATTCCCTCTTCAGTTTCTTTTGATGAATTTGCTTGCAGCTTCCGCTTCAATTAGGGTTTTCCTTTTTTCATTCTCAGCCTTTTTTATTTGCAAATTTAGTCGAAGCTTGAACTTTGGCTGAGTGCGCTTGGTGTTTGACTGTTCTGATGTAGCTTCAAATATAACCAAATTCTCAAAATGGTGGTAGTGAAATGTTCAGAATTGGATGTAGTGGGAGAGAAATTATTCAACTGTGAGTGTAGATTTTGTATTTGGTTTCTAAATGTTTCTCAATGCAATGATAGCGCTGTCTTGAAAATTTATAATTTTTCCATATTAACTTCCAATTCCAAACCGTTTGGTATTATGTCCCGTGTGTGGTACTAACTCAAAAACAAGTAAAACAGAACAGATGAGTTATGGAGCTTTCATGGTAGTTTAAGTTCATTTTTTGCCTTCTTTTTTATTTTCATATGTCCTGATCTGAATTTTACTCTTTTGATTTCTCAGCTTTGACCGTGACTGGAAAAAGATTGAGGCGTTTGTTGGGTCTAAGACAGTCATTCAGGTACTTTGTAATACATTCTTTTGATTGCGCTGAGAAAATTGAGATCTGCACTTTGGAAATCTTTAACACTTTTCTGTGATGTTTTTATCCCTTGTAGTTCTCTTAATTTGAATTTCAGTTTCCATTGTTAAGTAAACTCCAACCTCTCAATTTGCTATCATATGCCGAGGTTCTCTGCGTAGTCATTATGTTGGGGCGCTGCAGCCTTCTCATGACTATGTTTTAGTTGATATATTATTTCTTTTTTCACGTTCTAAGTCCTTTTTAAGAATAAATATGGCTAGAAGTATTTAAGAATTGGAAAAAATTACAGATACGCAGCCATGCACAGAAATATTTTCTAAAGGTCCAGAAGAATGGAACTGGTGAACATCTGCCTCCTCCTCGGCCCAAAAGAAAAGCTGCACATCCTTATCCGCAGAAAGCTCCAAAAAATGGTGAGGCTATCTGTTAACTGTGATTTAGTGTCCAGTTTGTAAGCAAAACTAGCTTGTCTCACATATATCACACTTTGCAGCCTCAACACTCTCACAACCTTCAGGATCCTTTCAATCACCAGCTACCATTCGTGAACCTGGATATGTTCGAAGGCCTGAGTCCTCCTCAATGCTGATGAAACCTAGTATTCCTGGTGCTTCATCTTCTTGGACAAACAATGTGTCAAGAGTCAGTAAACCACCTCAAGCTAAAGGTTTGTACGATGAACAATACACATCATTGGTTGTTTTGCTTTTTTGGTGAAATTATTTATTACGTATATTTGTCTTAAATGTCTCATGTCATTGGCAGGCTCATCTGCGGCAAATGACTGTTGCAGTAATATTGAGAGGACTTCAAGCATACTACCAATTAGCGAAACAGCTGAGCAAGGAAATGAAGGTCACCCACTGAGAGGTGAGGGCTTCACACTATGTAGGGATTCATATGTATGACAATAAATACTTTTTTTTTTTGTATCTTTATCATTCTATTGTTCTTTCCTAAAATTGGATTAGTGTTTTTAGATGAAGATGAGCAAGGTTATCTATGCTTTGTAAGACTGTTTAATTTCGTATGTTCTGTAGGTAGGACTGATATTCTCCCATATTTGCAGTTCTACCCGATTTTGCCCAAGTTTACAAATTCATTGGCAGTGTCTTTGACCCAAATGTGACTGGTCAGTTGCAAAAACTTAAGAAGATGGACCCCATAGATGTTGAGACGGTAAGATATTATGTCAAATTGGTATCTCTTATCAATGAATGCATAAATTGGTTTGCTCTTAGTATCATACTGGTGCTTATTGGAATGCATAATAAGGTGTGTATTATTTTCCTGAATTTCTCATTTTTCTTCTTCATTCACAACCAGGTGCTATTGCTGATGAGAAATCTCTCTATCAATCTGACAAGCCCCGATTTTGAGGATCATGTGAGTGATGCTCTGGAAAGAACTTAACTAGTGTTCTTTATTGTCTTTTTCCTTGTGCATGACCTAAGATTCTTTTGTATTGATGTGTTATTCATCTACATTTTTGCCTTTAATGTCAATACCTTGCTTCTTACACTCATCTTTAATTCATATCGGATGTATACACTATAACCATATACTATAAATGTATGATTGTTGGATCATATTCTAGTAACAAAATACCGGCAGAGTTGGCACTGATGTCTATGTGTCAAGAGGCCTTATCCATGGTTGTGTTCTCCTAATGGCATGGGTGAGGCCAATTTCACTACCTGAATGGAGGACTAATAGAACTTGACAATTGCCCTTGATCTTTTAATATCAATTCTGTCATTTACAAGAGAGCGCTTGTTTTTTCCTTGACAGCATTCCATATACCTGCTACATTGTTCATTTCAGGAACCAGTTTTCTGATACTGAATTTCATTGGTACAGAGAAGGTTACTGTCTTCTTATGATATTGAGGCAGAATCAGTTGGAGCAAACAAAACCCGTAATGATCAATTAGCAAAAGTTGCCTAACTCTGGTGGCTAAAGGTGCCAATTGCAATTTGGATTTACTTCAATCCACAGCCAATGTGAACCTGTATCGGATAGTAGTTTTCCAGGCGACAAGCTGAAAGTTCTGGCTCTCCATCTTAGGCTTGATGCTTCTGTTCATTCAGTTGTATAGTTTGCAAGTATTTTTCATTCAATGCTATGCTTTATATGGGAAATAGGTGAATGCCTCACGTGAGTGTACAGAGTAACAAGCCGATTATGTATAGTTCTCGATCATTTTTCTCTTGAAAGTTTTGACTCTTTATGGTGGACTTTGTCTAACACTATAGTGCGATCTTCTGTGTGCTATGGTGATGAATCCTGTATGAATTGATGCTAGTTTTGATATTGTACAGTTCCAACATGTCTTAAGTTGCTCTTTCTAAACTTGGAGAAAACAGTATTTGGGCAGAATATTGTAATTTGTGTATTTGTACAGACCAGTTCAGAAACCGTCATTCTTCTGTATCTATACCTTGAACAGGAGCTGAAAAATTCTGTGAATGTGTAAGCTTTTGCAATTACCCCAAATTTCAATAAATATGCACTTGATCAGATTTGTTTGAATTGAATGAGACTAAAGTATGTCCAGCTTTCCTTCCAAGATGGTTCAATCTGCTTCTCTTTTTAATACTCACAGCTTCAAGCAGGTGGTCTTGAAGCAAGACAAACAATGAAACAGTAGAATCAGAGTCCGAGGAAAGTCTATCTGTAAACTGTAAACATCATTCTATGCTTGTCCACGGAGTCAATGAATACTAAATTTCGCAGGTCCGCATTTTCTGCAGATTTTCTGAGAATAGTTCGTGGGAAAACTTTGCATTAGGTCTAGCAACTGAAAATAATTGTTGGCTGAGCATGGTTGCTCTGGTACAGATAGGGCGTTCAGAATCCTGCAGCTTCACTCCCAGAAAACCAGAGTTTTATACCGCAAAAGTTGATGTTCGTCCCAACTTCTGTCTGAAAATGACGGAAAGGTGAGCATGTCTACAGATTTGGAGAAATCCTCGAGGAGTTGTTGAGATCAGAAACTGGAAACTCATTCCAGAAAAGTTCTAATGTCAAAGTTGGGATTGGAATCCTAATCCTAATCCTAATAATAATACTAATTCTAATTTTAACACTAATATTAATACTAATAATAATGATAATAATAATAATCAATAGTAAAGAATCAAAATGTGATGGATTTTTTTTCCTAAAGATATGTGAGTAATCATATCATTAAAAATTATAATCTTTTCATTTAGTGTACCTTTTTAATTAATGGAAATGACCTTTCTACATGTAAGAATAAGGCTGTGGTATTATTGGATCTTTCTAGATTTCGTATTTCAGTTCGACTCTTAATAAATGTTGTTATTAATGTTGTTGTTGATTTGTTTCAATTCAATTATGAGTATATAATTATTTGAAAATTATGTGTTTCAAAGAAATTATTAATGAATCAATAATTAAAATTAATTAATAAGTTTAATTTAATACATAACTTTTAACACTAATGCAATATAAATTTCTTTTAACACTAAAAAAAAGATTAATCACAAATTTCTCTGGTGGGCCTAAAGTAGAAATCCTAAAGTTTAATGGGTTTAAAGTAGAAGACCCAGATCTTTTAATCGGGTCCAGAAATTGGATGATCCGAATATAAATAATCGGTTCTCTAGGGTTTTTTAGTCTTGTCGTTGTACTCTGTTCACAGGAGGAGAAGCTCTGCGTCTCTGCGGTTGCTACGAGCGTAACACGGAATTTTCCGGTTTAATCAACAATGGTAGCTTTGTCACTCTTTTTTTTCTCTGTACCCATCTGGGTTTCTTGGATTCTTGTGTACTGATGTGTGTATAGGCTTAATTGGGTTGTTTTGTTTTACGTTTCAGATCATCCCAGAGAAGAACAGGAGAGAAATTTCCAAGTACCTCTTTCAAGGTTACTCCAGTTCTCGAATTTTTTGTTCTAACGCGTTGATTGATTTGATTTATTGTTTTGTGTTCAGTTCCACTCGTTAGTAACCCAGGAACCTATGAAACATGATAATGTTTTGTTTTTATGCTTTGATTTGGTTGCTTATGATCCAAATAGATCGTTGAATACAATAGCATATATTTTACTTTGGTAAGTGATTCAGGAACTTCAATGATAGCTTTTAAGAACCTATATATCTTCTGTTGTTATCATTCTTTCCATTTTGTTTTTTGTTTTGTTGTGCACTGGAAACATTGAGTTGTCTTGTGTAGCTTATGCAAATTTGTAGCTTTACTTGAGAGAGACAATTGCGTTGAATTGGATTAGTGAAATCTAAAAGCTTTTGACGAGGAAGATGGTATCTAACATCTTTTTGTATTTGTTGGGAGCTTGTAGAGGGAGTTTGCTATGCCAAGAAGGACTATAATCTTGCCAAGCACCCAGATATCGATGTTCCTAACTTGCAGGTGATTAAGCTCATGCAGAGCTTCAAGTCCAAGGAGTACGTTCGTGAGACATTTGCTTGGATGCATTACTACTGGTACCTTACGAATGATGGAATTGAATTTCTGAGGACATACCTCAATCTTCCATCAGAAATTGTCCCTGCCACTTTGAAGAAATCTGCAAAGCCTGCAGGTCGACCCATGGGTGGTCCACCAGGTGACCGGCCCAGGTAATATATTCATGTTCAGCAATCTCCTGGTTCTCTAGCTTTTACAATTCTCTCCAAGCGCCACTTGGTTGCTTAAATTGTGATTAATATGTTGTTTCTTATTGTGTATAGAGGCCCACCTCGCTTTGAAGGTGATCGACCCAGGTTTGGTGACAGAGAAGGATATCGTGGGGGTCCTCGAGGAGGTGATTTTGGTGGTGAGAAGGGAGGCGCTCCAGCAGATTTCCAACCATCATTCAGGGTAATCTCAACTTGGTTATTTTATATACAGTGGATGGAGAAATATCTCAGTTTTCTGCTTGTGTAAATAGGCTGCAGTACGCAATATCTTTGCTTTGCTTTCATGCAGTTTTCGGAAAGAAGGGATTTGTTTCTTATTTCCTAACATTTCCTTATCCTCTCTAAACAAAGCATTCCACAATCAAAATATAGTGGTAGCAATCAATTACATCCTATTAAATTCATCATCTGTTATAATGGTATTAAGTTGCAGTTTAGGCTTATAGTTTTAGAACCTTCAGTTACACTACCTTGTTTTTTAAGTTTGGCTTCGATATCCATTACTTGTTGGAATGACTGAATGCATTTAGTTGACACTGCTTTTGGTCTGCATTATCTATCTTTTTCTTAGTTGGTTTCATCCTTGCAATCCTGCAGGGCTCTGGTGGAAGGCCTGCCTTTGGTAGAGGTGGTGGAGGATATGGTGGGGGGGCTCAAAGTAGTTCTTCTGGCTTTGCTTGAATGTCTTCAAGTGTTTTCTGTGGTTTCGTTTTCCCAAATGTAGTAGCTTTGATATTTAAGAACTGTTTTCATCTGTTGAGACTTGAGGTTTTGAAGATTGAAAGTTGTTTCTGAATTGAAATATAAATTTTTGCTAAATTAGAATTTCTTTCCCACAAGCAATAGATTTCCAGTTGAATTACAGAATAAAATCAGAATCCATGTATAACCGGTAGTCATGAACTAAGGATTTCTGCACCGTAAAGGTTCACAAGTGGGGAGCGTTTGGATTACATAAACCTGTTTTTTCATGTTAAAATAAGAAACCTGAATGGAACAGTTTTTTTTTCTGCAATTTATAAAAATTGGAAACATCAATTAAAGGTAAGATTGTATGTTATTAGCTTTCTTCAAACTTTTACATGTCAGCACATTATTATTAAGTTGTTTTTGATTATATACTAATTTAGGAGTGACAAGCTTGGATTGCAAACGTAATAAAAAAGGATTGTCACTAGCAGGAGGCCGGCTGTGACCAGCTGGAGGACTAATCGAAACTCGAGACTAAAATAACGTGATTTTCAATTAGTTCGAATTGGTTCGGATTAAATAGGATGATTAACTTAAATCTGAATTGAATCTAAAACCTTCATCCATCAATTTGAATATGGCAAAACGATTATTCCGAATTTTAATTGGATTTACAACCTTTTTCCATCAATTCAGGTCAGGCTGAATTTGTTTCTTTTATTCTGTTTTCTTCTTTTTTCAGCATTTTTGTTGCAATTGCAATGTGAAGTTATGTTGACTTTGCTAGAGCATATTATATTGCTTGTAGAATATTTCAGATAAGGAAAGAAAAAAAGTGCAGTCAGAAAGGAGAGTTCTATAAATCATCTGGTGCTAATTTATACAACTCGCTCACATAAGGAAACTTACAAGGAAATAACTCACTCACATGAAATAAGCAAACTTACAAGGAAATAATCACCTAGAAATTAGTGCATCAGTCCTTTCTAGGCATCAGTTTCCTAATGAAAGTCAACAATCCCTAACTTATTCGTATTAAACTTAACGCATCAGTCTCCTGCACTAAACAGAGGACCGAGCGGAGATTGTCGACCATCCGAAATTTTCATTTTGAAAGAAACCACACGAAAGTTTGATAGGCAGCCTTGTGAATGCTATTATCAGTCAAGGCTTGCCGTGCTAGATAGGGATAATGCTCAATCCATTTTCAACTTCCTGTAAGTTCTCGCGGCAAATGCGTTGGGATCATCCAAACTGAAACCAGAGGTCTCGAGAGCTATATCAAAGAGGAGCAAGATCATGTGCTTGACGAATTTGTCGTTCTTGTCTGCCGCAGCTCCCTTACTCAGTTCCACTATAATACCGTTGTCTGGGTTGATCTCCATCATCTGAGCCTTCATGATCCTCTCCCTGTTCGCCGTCCACCCATATTCTCCAGTCACCAAACAGCATGGAGAATCGACAATCCTGTCAGAGACGACCACCTTCTCAACTTTGTCTCCTAAAATGTCTTTCATGACCTTGCATAGATTCTCGAAAGATTTCTTCTTTTCGTCTTTCTGCTTCTTCTGTTCCTCTGTCTCGTCATCGAGCTTCAACCCTTCTTTCGTAGCAGAGACCAGCTTCTTACCATCGTATTCCTTCAACT
>JAOTAZ010000007.1:24893738-24904745 GCA_025629785.1 Erythroxylum oxycarpum | reverse complement strand
AGTGTTTGAAAAAGTGAGATGAAATTTTGAATATTTGAGGAAAAATATGTAAGTCGTATCAGTGGTG
Organism: Erythroxylum oxycarpum; assembly: GCA_025629785.1. Classification (NCBI taxonomy): domain Eukaryota; kingdom Viridiplantae; phylum Streptophyta; class Magnoliopsida; order Malpighiales; family Erythroxylaceae; genus Erythroxylum; species Erythroxylum oxycarpum. The sequence goes on along the minus strand of JAOTAZ010000007.1, from coordinate 24,904,678 downwards.
AATGTAAAAAAAAAGAATTTTTGAGGAATTTTTTTAACCCCAGCATTAATTGTATCGCTTCAATTTGGAGATTTTGCAATATATAACGAGGTTTTCCATCAAAGAGTAGGATGCAATCTGTTGCAATAGTATAAAGTGATGTTGTGTGCCTAGGGACAATTATAGCCACATGAGCTGAATTTTGATACTTGACTTGAAATTTGCTGTAATCGTAATTGGTTTGAAAGCTTGGAGACACTATATGTACAGAAACATTTTGGATATATATATATATATATGAATATGCATATCAGTAAAGATTGAGGTACTTAGTGAGTTTGAAAGGATTGAAAGGGATTGTGCAAATGAGTACTTCCACATAAAGCTAGTGTTGTAATTCAATGCATTGAATATATCATTCAATAGCAGAGTATTTCAAATTTGGATATTCAAGTGTATTAATGAGTGTAAATTATCGAACGAAAAGGGGCCGAAAGATTGTAGTATGAGTTATTGAACTTAAAATCAGTTGTTGTGTAAAAAGGGATTGACAAAGCCCAAATCAAGGATTTAGAACTTGTGAACCTTATCGGGGAATTGAAAACAGACTCAACTTTCGAGTAAATGATATTTATCATTGGATTAAGAAGTATGTATTACTCGAGCAAGAGAGAGACTGTTATGGGAAATACAAGAAGAGTGCATTGAAAGAAAGAGCAACTGATGGCGAAGAATGTAGAACTAAGTGATTACACATTTGAATTGCCAATGCCTATTGGAGATAATTAGAGTCCATAGGCACATGAGATTAATGTATAGTTCAAATTGACTGTCAGCATATCAATCGTTATCTTGACAATTCCATTACAATAGTGTATAAGGGTCATATGACAAAAATGGGGCCGATCGCCCCTACCTTGAAATGAAGAGGGTATATATATAAAAAAAGGGTGGCCATAATTGCTTTGGGATCATACGGATGGGCGAAATAAATCTATAATAGGGGTTAAGTGATTCAAGATAATAACGATTGTGTTAAGTGGATTAACATGGAGGTTATGGAATATCATGAGGTAGATGTAATTGGTAAGTGTACTAACACCGATGAGAAGTGAAACAGATGACTTGTCTTTGAAAGTATCACCTTTGCCAAGGTGTAGGAGATGCAAGAGTCAATAAGGGAAACTAAGTTTGACAGATAGTGGTCCATATAAAACTATGGCGATAATAGGACTGTGGATTTATGAGTTGTTTATAGGTATCGGAATCACACAGTGTTATACGGATATGGTTAGTATTGTTATGATCCGATACATGTGTTGTTTAGACTGGAAGAAAACATCTGAGTAATCTGAAACTCATCAAGGAAATAATTAAGCAAGTATGATATCTAATCAAGGGATTGATAGACCTCCTGAATATGTCAACTGTGGTCTTTTGAAAGAAAGAAATTGAGTGGTGAAGTGATATAGGAAATGGAGAAGCATATGAGATAATAGTACTCCTACCTTATTCCTTAAGCAGAAATTAATTTCGAGGACGAAATTTCTTTAAAAGGGGGGGGGGGGGAATTGTAACGTCCCGTTGCCATCCAAAAGGGTTTGAACCCTAGAAATTGGTACGTGGGAAAACACATCTCATGCTCATGCATTATATAAGATACATAGACACGCAAATAGTAACTTTTGCACATGTAAATGACTGTACATGCATTCATGACATTTCCCGGTATTTTAATGTGATTTTTGTGAAAGATATGATTTTTGTGCTTACAAAGTTAAATGGAGTGGGTCTTTGTGAGTTTTGAATTTTTAGAGACTTTTAGAAATTTTTTTGAAAATTTCGGGGTTATTTTCCAGACTAAGAAAACGCCAAGTGGCAGACTGATTGTTTACCGGTAGTAGAACTTACTGTCCAATGGCACTGGAAATTAGATACATGATTTTAGGAATTATTGATTTGAGTCATTGAAATTTTGGAGAAAAATTAGAGTAGAAATTGAAATGTAGTTGGGAAGAAATTAAGTAAGAGCTTAAGAAGGTGATATGTGGCATTAGTTTTTATTAAAAGCACCCCACCCCTTTCTTTTGATCTTCATTCACGACACTTCTCTTTCAAAAGGGCTTTGGAGTTGTTTTTGGTGATTTTCTCCACCATTTTTGTAGCTTCTTCTCTTCTTTGGTTTGTTTGAAAGTTTGCTCATCTTTTCCTGCTCCTTCCACTTTGCTTTCTCTTCCTTTAACTCACCTAAAAAGGCCTAGCATAAACCTTCCCCCTTAAGAGGACGGTGAACTTGGGTGGTGAAAGGAAGTAGAGGATTTGTGATTTTGGAAGTTTATTAGGTAAGATTTGTGTTTTATGTATTATTTTGTTAATTAAATGCATTATTTGTGAGGGTTGTGAACCTAATTGCATGAAAATTGTGTTGGTGTAGATGAGTATAGAATTTGCTTGTTTAATAGATGATTGAGTGTGTATGCTGCAATTTTGTGGACTAATGTTCAAGGATAGGTTGTGAGTTAGTTATGGTGAATATATGAAGTGAATTGAGTGAGAAGTGGTTTAGAAATGGTATGGAAGAAGTAGAATGTGAGTTAGGTTGTGAATTTGGAAAATTTACTTTGTGTAGGTTCCAATGATTTGGTCATAACTTTTGATATGGTTAAGAAATTGAGATGAGGTTTGGATTGAATTAAACTTGAGAAGTTTGGCTAGAATTCTTATGAAGGAAGTGTTGTTCAATTTTGACTTGAAGGGTTCTAAATTTGGCCTTGAAAGTGGGCAATATATGCAGGATGAACAGTAATTCGGGATTTTGTGATATGAAACTTTGGGAACTTTTCTAGGTTGATTTAGGATGATTTTTGCTAAATTGGTCTTCATGAAAGTTGTAGCCCTTCTTGATAGCTTTCTATCGCCACTAAGTATGACATTTTTCAATTTTTAGGTTGAAAGTTATGACTTGTTAACTTTTAAATGATATTTTATGTATTAATGTGCTTTATGTGTGAAATGTCTCTAAGTATGGGTTTTGTGGTTACTGTACTTTGAAGCCAATTATGGACTGTTATGGTTTCAATTAGCTCAAGTGGTCTTATGGAAAGTTGTAGAGAAATGTCTTAGCTTTGTAATGATTTATAATATGCTATTTTTGGATATAAGAATTGTAAGTTATGGATTTTTAAAGTATGGATATGGTTTAGGTGATATGTTTATGTAATAATCTTTAACAGGGCGGCCACAATCATGTGAGATTTTGACCTAGTTAGAGGTGGAATTTGCTTCTAAGTCTTTCATGAGAATTGTAGCATATGTTCTGATTTTTGTTTTGATATACAGCATGGAATTTTTGGACAATGTGATAGGAAGTTATGATTTTTAGAAGATTGTGGTACTGTTAAGGTGACATGTGTTGGGCAGAAACTTTGATTGAGATTTTGACCCATTTAGAGGTTGAATTTGCTTCCAAGTTGTTCATGAAAGTTGTAGGATATGTTTGGATCATTCTTTTGATATAAAGCTTGGAATTTTTGGAAAAGGGAATGGGAAGATATGATTTTAGAAGATTGTGGTATTTTTTTTAATATTGGTGATTAGACATTATCTTTTATTGAATTTTTGACACCCCTAGGGGTGAAATTGGTTTGTTAGTCCTTGAAGAAACTTATAGGGTTTTCTGTGATCTTTCAAATGAGAACTCATTTGTGATTTTTGGACATTTGTGTGAAAAGTTAGGCATTGTGGTAGAAGAGATGGAAATAAGTGCAAATGTTCTTAGTTGTTTTTGTTCTAATTTGATCCTTTTGCCATTCTTTTTGTGTATAACTTTTTCGTCCGACTTCCGATTGACTTGATTTTTTAGGCGTCAGATTTGTAAGTCCTTTAATTGCTCTTTATGGGAATTAGTTAATTTTGGGTATTAAATTAGAAATGAGGGATTAAATCGGATCGAAAAAAATTATTATTTTTCTGGTCTGTGTTTTAATAATATCCAAACCTATAGAGATCCTAATTGAGTAATTTTGATGTCTATAGATTCCTAAAGCATAGAGGAATTTTGGTATTACAGGGAGGTTGCCTAGATTACCCTATGGGGACTGTCTCATTAATCGGGAGCAGTTGACCCGAAAGTGTGGTTTTAGAAAAATTGAAATAAGCATAAATTGTGAGGTTGATAATTTTAATGCGGCCAAACCCTAGACATACTTAAGTTGTGTTATAGTAATGGTTTTTGAGTTGAAAGGATTGATACCAGGATTGTCATGAACATGCATTATACATAGTTTATTTCAGTCATGTGCATTATTTTAACACTTATGATTGTATAAATTGTGACGTATGTGTATCTTGCATAAATGAGTTATGTAGGCTAAATGGTTGCATTTAGGCATTTCCATAAACGGGAAGCAAATGCTAATCTAGAGCATACTGTGAGTAGACCGAGATGGTCTCATTTCATTATGTGTTCTATTTGAATTTGTATTGATTGATTGCTGAATATTTATATAAATGGTGATGGATTGTGATTTGATTGTGGATTCTGGACAGAAGGTCCGATGACTATGTATTGGGGGAGTTGTGATATTGAAGTGCTACTTGAATGTGAATTGGATGAAATATGTGTATTTAATGTGATTGAAAAATATGTTTTGTGTGTGCATTGTATGATTGATCAGTGCCAGACCACGGTCCGATGACTTATGTCTTTTGAATGTGCATTGCATATGTATGAAAAATGTTTCGCAACTCTACTGTTGAATGCTGGACTGCGGTCCAATGACATGTGAAAGTGAGTGAATGGGATTGATGCATTTTATTGCATAAATGTATGAAATATAATGGCTGTTGTGACCAGAGTAGCCGCCGATCAGAGCTTAAAACTCAACGAGTGAAAATGAGCTTCGAGCTCAAAAGTGAATCAGAGCCTCAAGCTCAACATTTAATGAGCCCTGTATCCTCTATATTGATAAGGGAAAGTTATTAATGAGCCTTAAATGGGACTGTTTTGGCACTCGGTCACAACAAAATAACAAATGAAAAGTGAGTCTCATGTGCATTGCATATGCATAATATGACTGATTAAGTGTATCAAATGTGAAATAATGTGAAGTGTGAAATAGAGTGAGTTGTAAATTATGTGTGGGACTGGGTGAGCCATCGATGATGGTCACTCACTGAGTTCGCAAAACTCACCCGAATTTTGCAATTATTTTTCAGGAATCAAAAGACTACCCCGTTAGGCAACGAGAGTATATCTATTGCATGTGAGAGAAAGAAGAGGTTGGGATCAGTTCGCGTTTGCATTGTGTCTCTTTATTTTCGCACTGAATTGTATTTTCCGCAAATCATTGTATTGTATGTATTTGAGTATATTTGTTGTGTATAACTTTTCGATTGGAAAATGGTTTCGCAAAGAAATTGATCATAGTGTAATACGTGTTGTTTTTGGAATGGGCTAATCGAACTTCTGGTATGTGAAAAACAAAATTGGCAACTAGTATAATTGAAAATATTTCTAAATAAAAGTGGGCCCAAAGTTACGATTATTGATTTTCACGTATGCTTAAAAAAATTTATACTGAGTTTTTGACAAACTAAGTGTTGTAGCACGCCACCCTCGTGAGGCACGGACTCAAATATCACCATCGATGTTGGGTTCGGATCATGCGGGAATGGGGTGTTACAGCACAGCTGCCTCCAACAAACCTGGTCTGCTCACCTTGCATTCAACCACTTGCCTATCACGTTATTCTTTTCTTTTTCCAGCCCACTCATAAAACATCCACTGCACTTCACGTTATTCTCTTCTCTAACTCCAGTTCCTAACATTTTTCTCTGTTGAATTGAGTTGTCTTGAGCAGCCTAAAGTTTTGAAATTAGTGGAGGAGCTTGCAATATCAGTGAAGGTAAGGAAAAAGAAGCTGAAGGGAAAGATGAATTGGTTCAAGTGCAAAAGGAAATTGGAGTTGATGAATATATGGATTATACTTGTGCATAATTCAACAATGTATGGATCAAACCAATGAAGTCAAAGGTCAGATGAATGAAGCACAAGGCAGAGAAGAGAATGGAAAAATGAAAGATGCAGATGCAAGCTCATCAGGTGCACAACAAAAGTTGAGAATTCCAGTTAGTTACTTGGAGGGAGAAGTAACCAGGAAGAAACCAGAAGTGCATAGTTAAAAAACTAGCAAAACTTTGAAGAAAATTTCAAGAAGATTAATTAGCAAAATCAAGTTTAGTGCTAATCAAAATTCATGAAGCTAAAGCATTGTAATCCTACAGCTGACAATCAGATTTGCATGTCTGTCTTTTGGAGTTGAAGAATCAAGTTGCTGCTGAAGAATTAATTATTGTTCATACTACACAAGTTTTAGCTTTTTCAATTCTAGTTTTGGTTATGCTAAAGACAAAGTGTGTCATTTTGTGTTTTGCGAAATGAGGAAAGGTTGTACTAGGCTAGTTATTACTCATCAGATCATGTTTTGACCTTTCAGTTTTTTTTACAAAAGATGTAGTAGAAAGTTTTAGAGCTAATATAAAGCTCATCATCTTCTTCATTTTCGAATGTAATGAAAAACCAAAAAACTCTCAATACAACATTACCATTCAAGCTTCAATTTGTGTGTTATGTCTTTTCTTTGATTTCCAGTAGCAAGTGAGTAGTTGAATAAAAAAGTGAAAAGAAGCATTAGTTGATGTTCTCTTTTTTCAAAGTTCTGAAGCTAGTTTCATATAAAACCTCATCTTACCAATATACTCTTTTCCATTTTTCAGTCATTTTGCTTAGTCTTGTTCTGTCAATTAATTGATTTTCTAGAAACAAATTAGTACACTGAGTAGTGAGTAGCTAAGGCAACACATACACAAAAACAAAGGGTTTTAGAAGTTCATTTCGGAAGAGCAAACACTTCATTTCTATATACACCATACATACACAGATTCGTGTGAGGAATCAAAGTTCCAATTTTTCATACATTATACATTCATTACATTATACATTCAGCAGATTACAAAGTCAAGAATAAAGGAGGAGGTTAAGAAGTGCAGTACAGCAGATTTCCCCTTGTGTTGGAAGCTTGCGTGAACAGTGCATGTGAACAATGCACAAGGTGTTTGGCAAAAGTTTTCAGCCGAAGTTGTTCCTCAACAGGTGGTGCGGTGAAGGAGCTATCATCATCCTTCAAGGAAGCATCTTCAAGATTCTCTTCCAAATCCACGCACAGCTCATTCCAAAGACAACCCAACCCACTCCACTCTTCACGCCAACTGCTACTCTCACACAAAGCAACAATGCACTCCACAACACAAGGCCTACACTGAAACACCTCCAACTGCAGCACACTCACGTCATAGCTCCAAACCACATACAAGCCAACGCACAACACCTTCTATTTTTGTTTTTGTTTCTTCACGCTACAGCCCCTCACAACTCACACTTAAGGCAGTACACACTCACTCTCGCACAACACACCGCCGAAACCAGCTAAGTTCGCACCTCCCTCCAATTGTGCCACCTGCTCCTTCAATGCCAGCTGCTTCTTTTTGATCTACGCCAGCTGCCTTCAAGCTAGCTCCCACGAAAAATACGCACAAGGGACAGCAAGACACTTTTATCTTCAGCTCCACACTAACAACGTTAACTACACATTTTTCCTCTTATATTCACAACACCAACACTTCAGATTTTGTTGTTGTCTCCTTTAAATTTTTGCCAACGTCGAACAAGGCAGCACACTCCTCTAGATCCTAGATCCAAGCACAAGCCATACAACTCCACTAAAAACCTCTACGCCCCTACTGCCTATTTTCATTCAAAAACCCACTGCTCTCAAGGCCACGCAACTCACAGTCAACAACGCCTCACACAAGCCTCCAAAGACAACACAAAACAACTCTAAGACAGCACACTCACGCACACTCCCTTTAACCTTTTATTGACAACTGTTCCTTTGACTCATTCATGTGACCTTTCTGCCTAAGCCAATGCCTCCAACTTCCTTCTCACTTTATATTTTCATTCCCACGTACATCACACTTACGCATTACACAACTCACTTTCTTCTTTTTTTTTCAGCCCACTCATGTACACGTCTCACACACCACACACTTTTCTTTTATTTTATTCCTCCCTTGGTCCACTAAGCTTCTTTCTATCTATTTTTTAATCTCCCCCCTACACACTCACGCAGCTCACCCAATGCACCTCACAAACCACTACCTTTTGTTCCCTTTGATGTGACAATTTAAACTCTTTTGTTCATCAAAACCTTTTCCAACCTTCACTTCTCTACGTTGTCATTTGCCCAAACCATGCTGCTCTCACGGTGTCGTTTCTTTTTCCTTCTCTTCAAGCCGCATACGCTGTCGTTTTCTGGTCTTATGTAATGCTTACCATATGTTTCTCTTCTCTAGCTCTTTTAACCCTTTTTAAATTTTAATTTCTTCAAATATCCTGCAACAAAAATTTCAAACAATGTAGCATCAAATTGTCCAAAAATTAATTTATCACAAGCAACCAAACTATTACAATTTTTTTCCTTGTAAACACAAATTAAACAATAATTCAAATAATATTCAAATAAAGCCATAAAGATCATTTTGAGTGAAAAAAACTCATCCAACTGATATGAAAATACATATAAATAAATGAGTTTGTCAACTCCCCCACACTTAGCTTTTTGCACTCCTGGGCAAATTATCAGGAAGAAATCCAATAGTTAAACTCAATACAAGCAAACATAAACTGACAAGGAAAGAATATGCAATCAACTCAAACAACCTCTGTCCTTAATCAACTAACAATCATGGCATGCTTTGGTGTAAAGAAACTAGCACAAGAGATATAGCAAGATAGAAGAAAGAGAAACATAGTAAAGCTCTCATAAGGTATAAGTTTTCGCTCATCTCTCAAATAGGAAAATTTCACTCACCCTACCTAGATTAACACCTACCATAAGCTTGTAAAGATTCTACTATCTCCACCACTAACATACCACAGATTCATGATCAAGGGGACTTTGTAGGGTTGTAATGAATGATGAAAGGCTAATGAATGGCTGACATGGAAAAGAGAAGGAAAGAAAATGACAAATGTATTGCATGAGTATTAAAAATAACTCAAAATGAGTTAAAGCACAACCATCAATTGAATACCAATGTGCAATTATCATCTTTCAAGACCCAATCTTTAATCTTTAATCCACAAAAGGCTGCCTTATTTCAAACTTTATTCTCTTTGGCCAAATTATTTTCTTGTTTGTTTTTTTCGTTTTTCTTTTCTTTTCTTTTCTTTTTTTCTTCTTCTTTTCTTTCTTTCTCTTTTTTTTTTGTTTTGCTACAAATTCAGCATACCCTAACCCAAGAAGATAAAAATAACAGCATCATTTATGCACATTTAATCATGAAACTCATGCAAAGCATTTGTTCAAAAGCAGTGGAATGAATGAAAGTGAAGGCTCAAAGGGGTAAGTAAAGGTTAATTAAAATGGCTTGTGTTTGGAAAAAGGGGTTTCGAAAAAAAATTACCCCTATCATGCTCACAAATCTAGGTATTAATGCAGCTTTGAAAAAGAATCTATACAAGTTCTAGAGGCTAACCAAGCTAGGTAGAAATCACACAAGATGAGAAAGAAAAGTAAGGCCCAAAATTCCTTCCAACAAGGTTTTATCTAATATATTTCCTTCCTCAAATCAAGTTATACCACAAGGTTAGTAACACTGCACCAAAAGCACTCCATTATGCTAATCAACTAAGAATAAAAATTACTCAAGTCAAAAACGTATTCAAACCTTGACATGTCAATGTTCACATGCATAAGCAACTAGAATTTGAAAACAAAACCCAAGGCCTGCAAAAGTAAAGTGCGAAGTGGGAAAAAACGTAGCAAATCGTTCACAAGAGAGAAAAAAATAGTCAATTTAGCTCAATCAAATAAACAGTGCAAAATGATAAGTCAATAAAATGGCAATCCAAGCAGTAGCAAACAATTCAACCAAATCAATCCCTCCCCCACATTTAAAACAACACATTGGCCTCAATGTAAGAAATTTTTTTTTAAAGGTCAAATGGCAAAAACAAGGGGAAACTAACTAATAATAACAAAACAAAATAAACAACAATTACTTCCTACTGGAAAGGTTCCCTTTCCCCACACTTATTTCGAATTATCTCAGCAGACAGATATCAGCATTAAAATAATAGAGAATAAAGGATTAAGGTGGAAGGAAACAACCGTGGGATTAAGAGGGTCTTTGATCCTCATGGTAGTGCTTAAGCATATGACCATTGACTTGTGTAACATAACCAGTAGCTTCATCCACTAACTCTACCGTTCAAAATGAATGCACTTTGGTAACCTTGAAAGGGCCCTCCCACTAGGTGACAAACTTTCCGGGCATCAATTTTAGCCGAGCCTTAAACTTAAGAACCTTATCACCTTCATGGAATTCTTTCCTCAAAATTTGTTTGTCATGAATCATTTTCAGCTTATCCTTGTATATTCTAGCATTATCATAAAACTCAAGTCTCATCTCTTCAAGTTCTTGGAGTTGCATTGCCCGATTTTCAAGTGAGGATTCAGGGTCTGCATTACATGCCTTGATTGCCCAAAAAGATTTGTGCTCGATCTCCATAAGTAAATGGCCAACTGAAAAGAGGACATGCCTATAGGGGTCTTGTAGGTAGTCCTGTAAGCCCATAGTGCCTCCTCGAGCCTTTCACTCCAATCTTTTCGTGATGGCTTCACAATTTTTTCTAGTATACGCTTCACTTCCCGATTGGAGACTTCAGCCAACCCATTTGTTTGAGGATGGTAAGGAGTAGCCAGCTTGTGATTAACTCCATACTTAGCAAGTAAGGACTTGATAGTCCTATTGCAAAAGTGTGTTCCTTGGTCACTGATGATTGCTCTTGGAATGCCGTACCTGCAAAAAATATGAGCACGTAAAAACTTAGCAAC
>JAOTAZ010000007.1:24856826-24874114 GCA_025629785.1 Erythroxylum oxycarpum | reverse complement strand
TCTTGATTCCATTAATGAAAAGTCTCGACCTTTACACTTTTATCAGCTGTTATTGAGTTTCTAACTTAGTACACCTCTTATGACTTCTCTTCTTCCTCCAACCCTTAATAATAAGATTCAAAATCAACAATCTATGTTGAGTTGACAAGCAAACAATAGGTATCACCTTCTAATCCTTACAACTAGGTTGATCACTCTGCCTAAGGAGGAAGTAGTCAATTTGAGATTTTGTGGTTCTGTTCTTAAAATTCATTAGATACTCCTCATTTTTCTTGGAAAAAGAGTTGGCTATCCCCAACTCAAGCACTACTGCGAAATCCAACTTAGTAGTCTTGCTATCATTCCTTTCACTATACTCGAAACTCTTATGAGTCCATAAATATCCATTTGAGGTTGCCACTGTATGACCATTAAAATCTCCTCCTAGAATAACTCTTTTGAGAAAAAGAGAGATGGTTGGCATTTCTTTTAACAGGACGGAAGCAATTTTCGGGCTTACCAGTTAACAACACATTTAAGGTTATCCACCTTCACGGTGGATCTATAACCAATTTTTTTGAAAAGCAATCCTCTCTCTTCTTTTAATGCTCTGCCTTCTCTCTTCCTCTCTTTTCCGGTTTCTTTTCGCCTTTTACCAAACTACCCTCGGTCCTTTGTTGACTGCCTCTTTCCTTAGCCTTTGACCTTTAGCCGTTTCTGTCTTTTCCTGGGTCCTTTTTGGACCCTCGACGGTCACCCTAGGTATGGGTGAGCCGTCTGTTTCGTTGAGCTCCTTTCCCCCTCTGCCGTCGGAGGTGGCTGTTGGTAACCCGTCGGCATCGCTTGGGTTGGAGGAAGGAGAGTTCAAGGCATCTCCTCCAGCTAGGCGTGGTGCTTGGTGCGACCTGGTGGGTAAACGGCCGAACGTCGGGAAGCTGTGGTTTTATCCGAATGCTCTTCAGGATGGGGTAGTCTCACTGCCGATGGAGTTGTTGCATGCGGGAGCTCGGCCTGGTCTCATGCTTTGGTTGGCTTCTTCTAGTCCAAGTGAATCGCGTTCCCAGTGGTTAGTGCGTGGGCTCGTAGTCGTTGAGGGAAAAAGGGATTTGAAAAAGCGATGCTTCGAGGCGATGGGTCGGTTCTGTTTAAATTTTCTCCTAATTTGAATCTTGGGGAGATTCTGGAGTTAGGGCCCTGGCATATTAGGGACCAACCCTTATTTCTTCAACAGTGGCGACCAGGAATGGGAGTTGACCGGGATGCCATAGATGTCATTCCACTTTGGGGCCATTTTCACGATCTCCCAATGGAATATTGGACGATTGAGGGACTGAGCCATTTGGCGAGTGGGTTGGGGAAGCCTTTATGTATGGATGCTCAGACAGTAGCGATGGATCGAATCGACTATGCTAAAATTTGCGTCGAAGTTGCCAAGGATGTTGAGTTGCCTGAGAGCTTGTCGATTAAGAGACTGGGTGAAAATGGGGAACTTATTTCTGCTCGGATTTCGTTGTCCTATCCGTGGAAGCCTAAGGTTGGGGGTCGTCAGTGGGTTGCTATGGGGAGAATGTTTACTTCTTGTTGGCACGATGACTTGGCTCAGGTGGTGAGAACCTCGGTGACGCAAGTTCTGCCTCCTGAGAGTCAAGGTCTGGTTTTGGGTACTGTGGGCATTCAGTCGATGGGGCAGGTTGATCAGCGGGCTGATGTTGCCACTAGGGGTACATCTATAGTTGGGGCCCCAGAGTTCCTTCACCAGCCTTGTCCGGAGGTTGCTGGGGTAGCTGATACTGGAGAAGTGATTCGGGAGGCCTTGGGGGACATTCGCTCCTCTCCTCCTTTGTCTCCATTGGATGTGGCTGAGGGATTGCCCATTGAGATCAGGGGGACACATTTGGTTGCGAGTATACAGCTAGTGGTTGCGGTCTGTGATGAATCTAGTTCTAGTGTAGGGATTGAGGCTGAGATGGGGGTAGAGTCGAGGGTATTAAGTCCTTCTTCTGGTGAAAATGTCAAGACAACGACTGTAAAGAAAAAACCTAAGAAGAAAAAGCACAAAGGGGTGATGTCCTCGGAGTGCCTTTTTTAATATGACGATTTTAGTATGGAATACGCGGGGGATAAATGCTCCCCAGAAAAAGCTTATGGTCAAACAGTTAGTTGAGGATGCTCATCCTTTTTTGGTAGGTCTTCTTGAAACGAAAATAAAAGCTACTTCGGCTTGTAGGGACGTCGGTTTTTTGGGGCCACATTGGAGTTAACTTTCCAATCATGCTCATCATTACAGCGGGAGGATCTTGTGTTGGTATAATATGCATAAAGTGGCAGTGCAGGTACTTAAGATGGGAGATCAGTTCATCCATCTGCAGTGTCGGGTTTTTGGACAGGGACAAGTCTTGGTTACTTTAGTATATGCTTCGAACTTTGCTTTTCAACGATCAGTACTTTGGAGCAAACTTTAGGAACTCCAGATCGGTTTGCTTGAACCGTGGCTAGTTGTCGGGGATTTCAATTGCTGTCAAAATTCGATGGAGGTTGAGGGTGGTGTGGCTTTTCATGGTGGAGTAGGTCACAAACTTCATCACCTTTTTATGCAGACTGAGCTTGTAGATCTTAGAGGTCTCGGTAGGTGGTTTACTTGGGAGAACAAGCAGCGAGGTAACATGTTCATTAGGAAAAAATTGGATCGGGCTCTGGTCAATCAGTATTGGTTATGGTCCTTTCCGAATGTTTATGTGGTGTTTGGAGAACTTGGGTGTTCGGATCATTCCCCTGTCATTATCCAGCGGCCTAGAGAGGGCCGTAGGCATGTGGCTCCTTTTCGCTTCTTTAATGGCTTGCTTCGGTTGGGTGGTTTTATGGAACTGCTTGGGCAGGTTTGGCGGACTAAATTTTAAGGGTACAAAGCTTTCCAGCTGATGCAAAAGTTGAGGGTAGCCAAGCAGGGGATTAAGGAGTTTAGTTTGCAGCGTACCCGGGATATTCACGAGTTGGGTGGTCGGTTGGTTGAAGTTCAGGAAAATCGTTACCTTGATCCCCAAAATGCTCAACTACGAGCTCTTGAGATGGAGTGCCTTCATCAATACCAGGAGGCGTTAAAATTGTCCAACTCTATTGTGCAGCAGAAATCTCGGCAAACCTGGCTTAAGGAGGGCGATTCCAACACAAAATTTTTTCATGTTGCCATTCTGGGTCGTCGCAATACTAACACCATTACGGAGTTGACTGATGAAGCGGGGAAACCAGGTTAATGGGCAGGATGCAGTTTCAGCTCTGGTTAGGGAATTCTATGTTCAGCTTATGGGTAATAGTGTGGCATCGGGAAATGATTTTGGAGTTCGGGATGTGCTGAATTGTACTCTCAGTCGGGACCGCATTGAAACGCTTACTGCCCCTTTCACTGCCTCTCAAGTGAAGGAGGCTTTATTTCGGTTGCATGGTTATAAAGCACCGAGCCTGGATGGGTTTTCGGCCAAGTTTTTTTAGCACACTTGGCCTATCACGGGGCAATTGTTCACAGAAGCGGTATTAGAATTCTTCTCCTCGGGGAAGATGTTGAAGGAAATTAACTCCACCTATATATGTCTCGTCCCCAAGAAGGAACGGCCTGATCGTGTCACTGATTTTTGCCCGATATCTTGTTGCAATACCGTTTACAAGGTGATTGCATCTCTCTTGGCTGTGCGGTTGAAGGATGTCCTGACTGTGATTGTTAGTCCTGCTCAGGGTGCATTTCTCCCCTTGCCGAGTATTAGGGACCAAATCTTGTTGGTGCAGGAACTGATGGGAGATTACAATTCAGGTAAGAAGCTTGCTAGTTGTGCTATGAAGATAGATTTATGTAAGGCTTATGACACGATTAGTTGGGGATATTTGACGGAATGCATGCTAGGGATTGGTCTTCCACCTCGATTTTGCAGATGGATTGCACAATGTATTCATACTTTTTCCCTTAGTGTTCTGGTTAATGGGCTTCCGACCAAGCCTTTTTAGATTCATAGAGGAATCCGACAAGTGGATCCCTTGTCCCCTTATTTGTTCTCGCTTGCTATGGAAGGATTGTCTAGGCTCTTGAGTAAATTGACTCAATGCAACGGGCGTTTTCAATACCATCATCGGTGTCGGGAGTTACGGATGTCTCATCTTTTTTATGCGGATGATGTGATTTTGCTTTGTCGGGCTGATTCTCAAGTGATTAGTCAGATGCTAAACTTGATGGATACCTTTTCTTGGTGGTCGAGCATGCGTATGAATGTTCAGAAGAGAGGAATCTATGTGTCTGCCGATGTTGTTAATCGTGAGTCTCTCAGCACGATGGCGGGGTCGCCTCTCCAATCCCATCCGTTCAGGTATCGGGTAAGCCTAAATACTCAGATTTTGTTCCTTTGCTAGAAAAACTGAGACACCGCATCAATGCTTGGCAGCATCGCTTCCTTTCTTTTGCTGCGAGAGTTACCTTAATAGTTACGGTCTTGACCAGCATGCCTATTCATTAGGCGGCGCATGTTATTATTCCGAAGCGTGTTGTTAAAGACATGGATCGCATCTTGAAAGCCTTCCTCTGGACGGGTAAGCATGATAATTGTAAAGGAGCGAAAGTCAAGTGGAGTGAGGTAGTAGTTCCTAAAAAGCAAGGGGGTTTAGGTATAATTTCTATTGTGCAGATGCAGCAAGTGTTGATGTTGAAACGTATTTGGCGATTATTTGCGGATCGGGAGGCCTTGTGGGTGAAATGGGTGCAAACTTATCGCCTCCGTGGGCAGAGTTTCTGGCAAATCCAGCCGAGGATTGATCATTCATGGATCTTTAAAAGTCTATTACAATATTGTGAGATGATATATCCTCTCATTACTTGGCAGATTGAGCATGGTGAGGGGGTTAACTTCTGGTACGATAATTGGCACCGGTCCAACCCGTTATGGTTGCGACATGATTTGGTTGGATTTAGGATTCGTTTTCCTGAAGAAGCGTCAGTGGCATGGGTGGTTCGGTGGAGGGCGCGAATGCTAAATTGTCGCTTCGGGCATATCCTCGATTCCTACTTGGAGGGGGTGGTGATCAGGTCTGTCCAGGATAAACCACTGTGGTCTATTAATCAAGGGGGGTTTTCACAAACAAATCAGCCCATGCCATAGGTCGGGGGAGTCTGGTGGATGTCAGTTGGGCTGAGGTGGTTTGGCTCCAGGTAATATGTCTTAGAGCAGCGTTTATAGTGTGGCTGGTGATTAAGAATAGATTGCGTACGAAAGATAGGTGGTTTGGTAGCTTTGACCCGTTGTGTGTGCTTTATGGCCAGCTAGGTGAATCTCGAGATCATTTGTTTTTTGAATGTGTTTATTCCAAGGCGATTTGGAGCCGTATTGTACATCTGCTTGGTTTGTGTATGCACTCTTACGAATAGAATGTGGTTTTGGATCTCATCGCCGGGGAATCTCTAGTTGGAAGGATTGACGGCCTCTTAATCCGGACATCGTTTCAATTAGCAATTTATCGTTTATGGAGGGAGAGGAGCTGTCGGATTTATAAGCAGCAGGAGCGATCGAAGTATGACTTGGCGGATTTCATTGTGAATGCCATTAGGGAGGTTATTATTGCTTCTGGTAAACATGTATGCTTGGGTCTGAATATGCGTAGGCGTTGGTTTGTATAGTGGGTGTGGTGCTTTTGGGTGTTTATCTAGAGGAGGTCTCTTGGAATGCCTATGTTGGTGACTGTTTTCAGTCTTTTCCCTTTTCTTCGGGTTGTACATAACTGTATTTTCTTTTCTCTTTGAGTAATATCATTCCTTAAAATTTAAAAAAAAGGGGTTATACTGAACCATCTCATCTAGTTATTCCCAAAATTGATGCGTAAGTTGTTCGTCCAATCCTACTTGAGGTGCACAAGTACACACCATATTTAAAACAAACCCTTCACCATAATCTTTAAGGACATAATCCTATCATTAATCCTTTTTACCATCACAATATGATGTATGAGTTTCATGATAACCAAGATACCTACCTCATTCTATCGTCTTGAATACCACGAGTACCAAAGTTTGAACCTATTAATCTCTTTTGATTTTGCCCCCGTCTACCTTGTCTCATGGACGCACGCTATATGAATATTCTATTTATCTAAAATCTCCACTAATTCTAAAGACTTCTCTATAAGGGTCATAATATTCCAAAAACCTACTCGTAATTTGTTAACATCTTTTCTTCTTCTAGACTCAAAACTCATCGACGAACCAGTTCTTGTTCTATAATCAAAATTCAAAGTCACCACTTATACCCTAATGCTCAACACAGGCTATAAAAGACAAGTCTAACAAGTCTCGAAATGAGTCTAATATTACTCAAGAAAGGGAACAAAGATTGATATTGAATCTTAAAATGAGTGCTGCAATAAACAGATGTGAGAACTACAAATACACATGACCGCATTTCAATTTAAATTAAATGGTCCAAAAATCAAATCACTAATAGCAACTAGGTATCTACAGAATGCTAAAACACGGTACTGAACAGTTAAAAATAACTAACAAAATATTGAAAAATATAAACAAAAAAGAACTTAAAACTTTTAATAAATCAATAAAGACTGAAAATTGATATCCCAACACCTAAAGAACAATGCATCAACCATGAGCAAACACATTCTGAAACAATCACAAGTACATTTAAAAAATAAGAATTTTTTTTGAGATATTAATTAATCAAAATTTCAACTATTACATTTTAAAAAATAAAATTTTCAAAGTTGAATTATATCAATAAAATACATTAAATATCCAGTTTACATACATTCCTATTTAGTGTTATAAAATGAAAGTTTTGACATATTTAACATTTTTAATCATTCATTTTTCTAAAAATTATATGGTTAATAAACTAAAAAACAATTAATTAATGAACATCATCAGGTACCTTATGGATGGAAAAGAAAGGCATTTGACATATCTTTTGGAAGGATTGGGATTGGGAGGAAATTATTATGATTGGGAAATGGTAATGAAACATCAGAAGAGCAATGGGTCACTCTTCAACTCACCATCTGCAACAGCCGCTGCTTTGATGCACAACCATGATCATAAATGCTACGATTATCTTAAATCTGTTTTGGAAAGATATCAGAACACAGGTATGTATGTAGTATGAAGATTTTTTAAGTTTGTTTTGATTGGATTGATAGAAACTAATATTTTGTGTTTTAACAGTTCCCGCAGCATACCCACTAGACATTTACATTCAACTTTGTACTGTTGACAATCTTCAAAAGCTAGGGATAGGTCGCCTTTTCCATAAAGAAATCGAAAATGCTATGGCTCATATTTACAGGTACTCTCCTTTACCCTTTTTATTGTTTCTCTTCTTTTTTTTCTTTTCCTCCGTTAAATTAACCTGCATTTTTGTTTGGTCTGAAAGATGTTGGTTGCAGAGCAGTGAAGAGATATTCTCAGATATTAATTGTCTTGCCATGGGATTCAGGTTGCTTCGGATGAATGGATATGATGTCTCTTCAGGTACCTCGAACTCTTATCGTGATTTGTCGCAATTACTCGTAATTTACAGTATAACCCGTAATCCGTGAGGTTTAGCTTGTAATCAACTTAATCGTTTTGTGACAGACACACTAGAACAGTTCCAGGAAGAGAGACATTTCTTCAGCATAGTGAGTCTTCAATTTGAGAACGCAGACACAGTCTTGGAGTTATATAAAGCTTCGTTGACAAATATTTACCAGAAAGAACCAATCCTTGATAGGATAAGAGAATGGACACGTTCTTATCTGAACCAAGAACTGCAAAATGGATCGTTTCAGGACAAAAGAATGCATGAAGAGGTAATGCCAATCACCTTTAGAAACTCAGTCCGATAAAGAACACATATGTCTCAGGTTTTATGATATCTGATGTTAGAAATAATCAAAATAAAACACAACCATAAAGGTCATATCAAACTAGATCTGTTCATATGCATATAAAATAAAGAATCACTTACTTGAATTCTTGTTGTGATTCCACCGATAAAAGCTGTTGTACTGCCGTTTTGTTTTCTACATAAGGTTTCATTCTTTGCACTTAAAAAAGATGTCTTTGTCTTCTTTTGTTTTTAAATGCTGCACCTTAATTACCTTTGGTAGTTATGTAAAGTAGAATTACCATAATATCCCTCATGGGTATATTTAATTCATTATCTCCCACTCACACATGATGAGTTTTAATCTAATTAAAAATAAAACAAAACTCTGCAGTGTTCATACTTGTTCAATAACCGATGTGACCAGCATACGACAAGAGTATACTGCCACATATCTGTTAGGAGTATATGACTTCTCAATTAACAAATTGATCCTGGGACTTATGTGTCCTTGAGTAGACATTGTATACTATACGCTAGGTCATATCTCGAATTTGTATTTTTCTTTTATCTCATTTAATTTTTTGAGTCATGACTATATTCAAGTTCTCTACTAAAGAGACGATAGTCATCTATGAGTACTTTTAATGCGAGTCAATGATCAAAAATAAATGACCTTCCTCTATTCTCAACTCCCTTTTGAATTAAATTTAATTTGTTTTCCTAGAATTATTCCATAAGATCGTATCTTGCATGATCTTTTGGCAATAACTTAAAGTAGCAAACCTTAAATTCAATTCTCAATAATGAAACAAGAGTTATAAAGGTATATGATGAGGTTCTTCTCAACCTCAAGGTTCTCACACAATGTAAGATGAGATCTTGCTACTTATATTAATCCCTTTTTGTGGTCAGTTGTGCACACATGGTAGGAGTCATGTGCTACGGTATTTACTCTCTTTGTTTAACTTGAACATGCTCAATGTTTAACTTGAGTTCACTTATCTACTTAAAACTTGTTCAGAACTCACATCTGGCAACGTAAGATAGATATAGTGATCAACAAATTACGTTGAACCAATTTTTTTGCGACATTTATAGTTTAAGTTTCTCGCTCTCAATTATCACCTAGATAATAAACCTTAAACATGCCTCATCTTTAGCGAGCATAAACACTAGAGGTGATTTCCCGTGTGAGAGGGTCAATTTATAATCTGTCTTATACTTATGATTCATTCCAAAATATATTTATACGCAAACACTTATATTCATGAATCAAATGATACACAATGTATAATCTTCATCATACATTATATCCAAACATATGACATTAAACTGAGTGAACATACATACAAAAATATTTATCAGTACATTTCAACATCTACGTAGTCCTAGTGACTTTACATGCCCAATGTATACATCTCTAGAAATTGGCTTTGTCATTGGGTCTGCTATCATATCTCGCGTAGATATATATATCATGTTAACTTCTCCTAGTTCAACTATATCTTTCACATAATTATACTTGGTATCCATGTGCTTTGTCCTGGTGCAACTATATCTTTCACATAATTATACTTGGTATCTATGTGCTTTGTCTTACAATGAAATTTGGGCTCTTTAATATAAGCGATTGTAGCTTGACTATCATAGTTGATGGTCACTGGATTAATTTCGCTTTTAATAACTCCCAAATGCACTCAAAATTGATGAAGCCACACAGCCTCTTGTGTAGCTCCCCACTCTCTTAGGACACATACCTAACATCTATGGTGATATTCGAGTACGTACCCCACAAGGGTGGCATACTAAAACAATCATTCAGTTAAAAGTCATACAAATTTGTGTTTCATAAAACAATGTACACGTATGCAGAAATCATTAATCAAATGAGGCCCATTTTATTTAAAAACATTTCCATTCACAAATGTTACAATAGTCACTTGGACCTATTTCAGATATAAAATACTTGCAATGATAATGCCCTTTCATTACCAAATCATTCATATACACTTTGTACAATTCTTGCGGAACATAACTTAAAAACACAAAATCATTGAAGACATATGCAGGTGCAAACTGATCCCAAACCTTAATCCATACCTGATCTCAGTGGCTATACTCCATTGAGCCTAACAGAATAATTCCTTGGAATCTGAAAAGTCACATTGTAATTTTTTTATGAGTTTTGTGAACTCAATAAGTGAATCATCATTGATTATTTCACCGGATCACATACACAAATCACATATTTCACAAATATTCGTTCAGAATATATATATTCCAAGTACACACACTATCATGGCACATCATATAATCATTGTGAATCAGAACAGATATACATATACAATTGTAGATGCAGATGAGACTTCAGATTCGTTATTATTGTTGTGACTAAGTGTCTTTCACATGCATATACAATTATTGGCCTATTGGGCTCAATCAGAAACATATATCACAGAGCATAGCTCTGCGTGCGAATAGAAATCACAGAGCAAAGCTCTACGTGTAAGCGCTTTCATACTAGCTACTCCGATCATAACTTCTTTATCTGAGCATGCATTTTATGAAATGCATCAAATACCGAATATGTCATATATAACAGTAACATATAATGCACAGTCAAATCTCATAGTCATTAGACCTAAGTCCAACATTCAACCTTCATTGAGAATACAAATATCATTCAGAATTTCACAACAATTCAAAACACTTCCAATACATATCCATATATCAAACTCCTTAGACTTTAAGCCCGGAATTCATATCAAATCACAAATAGTTCATAGTTAGAAGTCAAGCAAATTCAATCAATCCTAGGAAGGTCATTTATGTTGACTCATAGTACACTCCAATATGTTATTAGCTAGATGGACCGGCAATGTCTGACTGGCATCTAATGTGCTTCTCTATAACATATAAAACACATTTACAAATATCACACTTTTGCACAATTGTATAAGTATTCCTTTATGCACATCTACTTATATAAAGTATGCACAATGCATGTTCAATGACAATCCCAAGTATCTTATTGTGATCTTGTCACAATATCATTTAGATATCAAAGCCCTCATTAATACCATTTGTACCTATAATTTGGACCATAATAAAACAATGTGAAATCAATTTCATAACCAAATTGACCACTTCAAATTTTTCTAACTTGCTTACGGGTCAACTTTGCTTAATTATTCTGATAAGGTAAATGACAAAATTAGGTAACTCTTCCTTCTAGATAGTTGTTCTCCAATGTCTTAAGTTTCTAATGACATTCAAATCATTCAATTTGGTTGAGTATACTAAAAGTTATACTCAAAAGATATTAGACTATTCTTAAGCTTCAGCAGAATTCTTATCTCATCTTCCAATCCGAAATTGAAATTCTTAGGGACATAATTTAAACTTGATTTCTTCAGACAATTTGTAGCCTGTCTCTAGTTTACTCCAAATAAAAAATCATCTCATTTGGATAACTATAGAGTAAGATATGGTCAAAATACCGAAGCATGTTCAAGCTGTATAGGACAAGACTTCACCGCAATGAACTTTTCTATAAACGAAAATTTCTCGGGAATTCTCAAAAGTTGGCCGCGACAAACCAAAGAGTTCACCGCGGTGAACTAAAGAGATTTGGGCGTGGTGAACTTTCACAGAAGAATCGTCTTCCCAATTTCCCATATTTCACATTCCTACAACATCTATTATGCATTTCTATATCCAAAACAATCTCTAAACATATCAGATTCAAGTTTACCATTCAAACACCAAAAATCTGAAACTTCATATTACTTTCTCTCTCTACAGTAATTTCTCATTTTTCTACATTCCTCATGTTTATTCTTATACTTTCCAACTAAAACATCGATACATGAATCATCTTTTCTATCTTTATTTCAGCTCCAGAACATAAAACAAATCAAAAATTCAAGGTTCACACATAAACATCAAAAATCTGATTTCTCCTACATGAAAATTCCATTTTTTGCATTTTGTTTCTTTTTCTACTTTCATTTGATGCATTTTTCCAAATTTTTTCACACTTTCATTTCATCAACAACGTAGCAATATCAACTGTATACCACAACCTCACTAACTCTTCATTTCATTTCATTAAACTCACTTAAATTTATTTCTATCAATACTCAACAGATTCATGCTTGTACAGTGAAATATAGTATATTTTTATACATCAACTTTCATGAATTTCTATATCATTTTCAGTTCACTCCATGTATCATAACTAATTCAACCATCATCCAAATATCACAAAGCTTGAAAATCAACTTACTTGAGTTAGTTAAATTCGAGCAAATTCAGATTTCGGTGGATGGAACCAATGTGAATAACAAAACAAACACCCTCTCAAAAGATTGAAATTCTTATTTTGATGTAAGAATCAAATACCAATTTCACAACAGAAACAACTTGGTGTTTTTGGTGATTCTAGTGAAGAACAAATGATGTTTAGTAACCTTTCTTTACTAAACACTTAGCTACGTGTATTCTTTACATGAAATACACGTGTCTCCCAAATAAGACCGTCACTTGTCATTATGCATGTGAGCCATTTGTCACATTTATAAGTTGCCACATTTCACGATATAATTGGTCCAAAGTCAACATTTTGCTTATTCTAAAAATACCTCAAATTTTTAAAATACCAATATACCAAAATTACCAAATCATATTTAATACACTCTAATTTAATTTTTCAAAATAATAAAATCCATAATTCCCATTTATAGATCAATTTTACCTGGAAAATGTTATGAATGTATGTACAATCATTTTAATGTGTAAAAATGTGGATGTCATAATTAGCTTAAGCATGATATCCATTTTCCTAATTTCTTAATAATTTCTCATAAATCACAATTCTAGCCTTAACATGGGTAATGGGATGTTACATCTTGTACTATAGTTGAGAATGCTATAAATTTAGCTTACATTATGGATAATGCAACGAAAGATTGTTTCTTACTTTTCCAAAATATTGCTCCATGGTTTAGTAAGAATACATATCCTGAGGTAGATTTTCTTTCATTTAAATCTCCTTCCCAGTCTGCATTTGTATACCCTTGTATACATAGATCATTGTCTTGATAACATAATGCATAGTCCACAATTTCCTTTAGATACCTCAATATTCTCTTTACTGCTTTCCAATGTGCTTGGCCTGGATTTGATTGATATCTGTTCACCATCCCAATAGTGTAACAAATATATGGTCTTGTACACATCATTACATACATAAGATTTCCAACTGCACTAGAGTAGGGAACATTCTTCATTTGTTCCCTTTCTTGTGGCGTTGACAGGCAATTTCTCTTACTAAGGCCTTCATTTTCAGCAAATAGGATTATCAATTGGTTTGCAATCTTGCATACGAAATTGTTCAAAAATTCTTTGAATGTACATCACTTGTAAAAGCGATAACAATCTCTTTGAACGATCTCTTGAAATCTTGACTCCAAGAATGTATGCCGCTTCACCTATGTCTTTCATTTCAAATTCAGATGATAACCAATCTTTGATTTGCTTAAGAAATACATAGTCATTACAAGCAATCAATAGATCACCCACGTATAAAGATAAAATCGAGAATTTTTCTTTGGATCTCTTAATATACACACAATATTCTTCATCGATTATTTGAAAATCATACGAAATAATTACGTTACAAAAACGAATATACCATTGTCTTGAAGACTTCTTCAGGCCATAAATTAATTTTAATAATCAACTTACTTTATTTTCTTGACCTGCCCTAATGAAACCTTTAGGTTGTTCCATATAGATTTCTTCATCTGATTCTCCATTGAGAAAAGAAGTTTTTACATCCATTTGATGTAATTCAAGATCCATACTGGCTACTATAGCCAGAATAAGACAGATTGAAGCAAACTTCACAACAGGTAAAAAAGTTTCCTCGTAATCAATTCGCTCCTGTTGTGTATATCCTTTTGCTACAAGGCGTGCCTTATAACTTTCGATACTACCATCAGCTTTTTGCTTTATTTTTTAGAACCCACTTGATCCCAATTGCTTTACGCCCACCAAGTCTCATACTTGATTGGAGCTTAAAGAAGTCATTTCTTCTTTCATTGCTTTCATCCATTCTTCTTTAGCAGGGCCAGTAAGAGCCTCATTTACATTCCTTGACTCTTCTTCCTCTTGCGGAACAATCATATTAATTTCTCCTTCAATCTCAAAATGACATCGGGGAATTGTTCCTCAATTACTTTGTCTTAACCAAGGTTCATCATAAACAAATTCATAATTGATCTAATTGCTCCCACTAGGGTAATCATAGAGAACCTTTCTATGGAATTGCTCCCACTTGGTTGAAGTTCCTTATCTTGATTCTTCATAACAGAATCATTTTGATCAAGCGACTCATATAACAATAGGTCTTTACCTATTTCACCTTGCATGGGAAAATCATTCTTTAAGAATGTTACATCTCGTGATTCAAATTCAATTACACCTCCAATACCTTGTTCACTAATGAACATGTATCCTTTTGAGTGTTTCGAGTATCTAATAAAAATACTTTTTCTCCCTCTTGGGCCTAGTTTCCCATGTTTATGATAGAGATCATAGGCTGCGAGATCATGAACATAGGCTGCACACCCCCAAGGTCTGAGACTTGACACAACGGGTCTCCTACCAGTCATATGATGTGCTAGCAACTGATTTCGTGGGCACACAATTAAGTACATAGGTGGCTGCTAGCAACGCATCACTCCAAAAAAGTGATTGGTAAATTTGCTTGGGCCATCATGGACCTAATCATTTCTAATAATGTCCTATTTCGTCTTTCAGCGATGCCATTTTATTGTGGGGTTCTAGGAATTGTTAATTGCCTTTCTATTCCTTTCTCATCACATAAGGCCTTGAACTTTTCTGACAAGTATTCTGGTCCGCGATCAGTTCGTAATGCTTTTATTTTCTTATCTAATTGATTATCAACCAAGTTCATGCATTTTATGAAACAATCGAATGCTTCTGATTTATGAGAAATCAAATAGACATGACCATATCGAGTATAGTCATCTATGAATGTGATGAAATAAACTGCCCCATATCTAGCCCTTAAATTCATTGGACCACAGATGTCAAAATGAATTAATTGCAATGGATATAAAACTCAGGTTCCCTTTCCAAATGGCTTTCTTGTCATTTTACTAGCTAAACAATGCTCACATGTAGGTAGATCTACTTGACTTAAATTACCTAAAAGCCCTTCTTTAGCTAATCGACTAATTTGATCTTGACCAATATGACATAGTCTAGCATGCCACAAAGTTGCATCATTATTGGAATCACTAGATGTAAATAATGAATAACTAATATTATTATTTTCCTTTAACACATATGGTACAATAAAACCATCATATAAAAAACCATGACCATAATTAATAGATCCAAGATACAAATCCATTCCACCGTTATGGAAATTTATATTAAAACCAAGTCTAACTAACATCAACACAAATAAGAGATTCCTACGAATTTGTGGAGCAAATAATACTTCATGTAGGATCAGAGGTCGTCCTCCACACATGTCCAATTTACGTGTGTCAATTCCTTGTACATAAACTTTGGAATTGTCACCTACATAAAGCCATCGATTACTATGTAGGAGTTTAGGAAACTCAACAGAGGCATCTCTATCCTTCGCTACATGGTTGGTTGCTCCTGAGTCTACAATCCACCAATGATGTGATTCAATTAGAAAAACATAACAAGAAACATTCACAAAACAAAAGTTTGTACTATAAAGTTATACCTTCTTGGGCTCAGTATAATTTCAAGCAAAGTGGCCCTTATTACCACAATTATAGTACTTCACATGTTTCATGTTCTTCTTCTTGAAAGGATGTTTTCCCTTTCCATGTTGGTTCCATTTGTCTTCTTGAATTCCTAAAGAGAGTGGTTGAATTTCTTATTCTTCTTCCACTTATATCCACCATAATGCTTGTGTTTCTTGTTTATAGCTCCATGTGAGCTAGAATTAACCGCATATGCCTTAGAAGACATCTTTGAGGCTTCAAGACACTCCTCCTCCAAGATGAGATGCCTCGTAGCATCTTCCATTATCTTGAGGTTCTCATTATGAGTTAGGTGCATCTTCATATGCTTACAACTCTGAGGGAGTGAACGAATCACAGCTTGCACTTGTTGTTTATCAGACAGCTCATGACCAACATCACATAACTTACTTACCATGTTGGACATTTTCCTCAAATGCTTTTGCAATGTATCATCTAGGCGCTTCTTATAAGTATCAAACTTAATAGTAAGTGACCTCACTTTGGTCACTGAAGCACCGCCAAAACGAGCAGCCAATGCATACCATATGTCCTTTGCAGTTTCAAATTTACGGAACTCACCCATGATATCATTATCCATGCTACTCAACAATATGATGCGAGCTAAAGAGTTATTCTTTTTTCATAATTCATATGCATCACGGTCCCTCCTATGCTGGGCTATAGTGCCCTCTTCAGAAACTTCCATGGTTAGGTTTAATGGTTCAAAAGCCTCTTGCTCCTCCAATACATATTAGATTTTCATACTCTAGATTTCATAATTGTCACCATTAAGTTCCTTACCCCTATTGAGTTCAACAATAATATTATTCGAAGCAGTGGTCATTTTGAAACACTAAGTTTCTATACTAAGAAATAAATATATATACACGTTAATGTCACATTAATCGTTCATAGAGTAAATAATTTGATCATAATTGCTTATGAGATCAAAAGTCCACAAATGTGTTCAGTCATCATTCATACAACAATCGAATCCTAATTACTTTACTCTAAATGAATTCCTATATAAAATTCATATAAACATATTACATAAATATTAAGACATTGTTCTTATAAAACAACACATTGTATTAGTTTTATTGCAACCTACAAACAGTTTATAGGTAACGAACCCTACGAGGAAATGAGTTCACGAGTTCGCGTGATACAGTTCGCAAAGCTCGATGTACAATAGGTCTTACTTTTTTCATTGGAAGACCTAGAGGATATAAAGTCCTAATCAACTTCCTTCTATGCATTTATTTAATAAATGTCGTCACTAACAAACTATAAGTCTTCTTGTTAGACATAGTATTCCAGAGCATTCGTAACAGTTCACCTTGAGGTTGAGGTAATGTCGCAAGCAAAGTCATGTACTTTATTAGTCACATGAAGGCTATAGTACTAAGAAGCATGGACACGGCAAAATGGAGCCGTGTGCCGTGTCCGCGTGTCGAACACGTATCCGTGTCAGACGCGCACGCGTCCGTGTCGGACACATGTCTGACACAAACACTCACAAAAAGTGCATATATATGCTCCATATTTTTTTAGAGGGGTTTATAAAATACAAAATATGTATGAACTATCAAGATATTGGAAGTTTTGAAACACATCAATCAATATTTATCATATTATGGATTCT
>JAOTAZ010000007.1:24793471-24804744 GCA_025629785.1 Erythroxylum oxycarpum | reverse complement strand
TATTCTAAATGATCAAGTAGTTTCTTTAACTTTATCTCTGGTGGTTCTTTAATGGAGGGTTTTAACCTCATCTTTGTATTTCTATCCATCCTTTCAAACTCTTTATTTATCATTAGTGGCTAATTGGACTCATTTTCATTCTCATCTGTAATCGTGATAACTCTTGCACATCTTTAGATAAAATTTCCTATGTAATATCTGAATTTGCAAAATAATTAATATCAATAAAATAATTTCTTAATTTACAAAATAAGTGTTTACCAACATGAGATCTAATGTTAAAAATATACATGAGTTGGCATGAAGAGGCATAAGGCATTCAAGTTTGGACTTGAAATAGGGTTAAAGATAACCATTGAAACAGTCCTCGCGCAGAGTAGTACTTCAATCATATCTGATACAGAGTGCTTTCGAGGTCTATCCCGAGGAATATTAAAAGATTGACAGGTCAAGACCTAACTGTTCTATCTTCATTCTGTTTACTTTTATAAAGAACGGTCCGTTTTGTGAAATTCTAATGTCATTGACCATGGAATATCTTATCCCTAGCAGAAGAAAATTTTCTGCCTGCAACTCCAAGGTGACATTTGGACCGACCATCCGACATTATCCTATAAAAACTATGAAAATGGAACCTGGGACCCTGTCGATCTTTTGGCATCTCAACTGAATTTCAGAAGTCAAAACATGTAGCCTAACAAAGGTAGGGAATTCAGGTAACTTGGACAGTCGTTAGCATGAAAAGTCAAGATCGAATTCAAACACTCAAACTTGGGTACATTTTTTTAATTTAATTCATTAATTTTGAATTGTCTAAATCCGATTTAGACGATATCAATTACTACTCCTGATGATCCTTCCAGTTTCTTTACCTAAAAGGGATTAACAGATGCAGAAAAAGGACCGGCTGAAAACCTAAAGATAGAATTGGGCTTCTAGGCCCAACAAAAAGAGTTGAATAGTCTGCAATTATCGAACTGCCCAACAACGGTGATCAAAAGAGGTGCCCAAAGAGGCCAAAAAGCCCAGTCTGTTTGGTTGCTTGGAAAATGAAGGAAAGTTTAGGCAAAAGGGAAATTGGAATTTTCAATTGGATCCCACAATAACAAACAGGTAAATCAGTTCCTCCTACATAATGAGTTAAACTAAGCTGGATTTTAATTCATTATGCAAGCTAAGCAGGATAGATTGTTCTAACATTATAGTGGTTTTGACAACTTAACTTGCAATGGATATGATCACGCCGTAGCATATTTACCTAATGTGTGTTTATAGTGGGATCAGCATACGTCTGAGCCCTGAAAAATTTAAGGTCCAAACTTGATCAAACTGAGCTAGGTTTGGCATAGGCCTGAGCCCTGAAAATTTTCAGGTCTGAGCTAGATCAAACTGAGTTCGGCTTATTAGCATATTTACCTAATTTGTGTTTATAGTGGGGTTGGCCCGAGCCTCTTCAAACTCAGCTGGGCTTATTAGCATATTTACATAATGTGTGCTTATAGTGGCGTTGGCATAGGCCTGAGCCCGGAAAAGTTTCAGGTCCGCCTGATTAAACTTTAGCTCGGCTCATGCGGGGCCAGGCAAACCTGAGAGTATTATACTGGGAACATCGTCTGCTTGTATTAACTTTTGTACGAAGTTTGTAAGTATTTCACCATTGACAATCTCGCTTGAACTGCAATGTGTCAAGTATGTCCATTAAGAGATCAGAATGCAGAGTCCAGAAGCTCACAATTTCTTTGAATATAAACATTCCAAGTGATTCTTTATGCTGTCTGCAGTAATATCTTGGGATGAAAAAAGTCCTGAACCAAAAAAGCAGGGATTTTCCTCATCTTTTTTCCATTCTGAAATTGTGTCAGGAAAGACCTCTCAGTTTCTCCGCAAACTCAAGGCACTTGCCTGTGCTTATTATCAACTTACACACCAAAATCAGACAAATCGAATTATTCTTAGAACCTGAATCAAGATTGACTTTATTCTTTACATAGGCCAAAAAGGCTCATGGAGAAAAGGAGGTATGGATCGGTTCATTAAACCTCAGAATTATTCAGAAACAAAAGGGCAATCCTTCCCCAACATGAAAGGAAAACACTTGAACCAAATTTATCAAAACTTGGAAGCAAGGTACATGATACATGTATCACTATTAAATTGATGCTAGAAAAGTTGCTATCTGCTAGAGGAACTTGGAATCAAAACACAAACTTACAATAACCAGCTATACACAACTTGAAAGTAATAAGAGTTATAAACTTATAACCACAAACAATTACCTGAATCTAGCAATCCTAAGCTCCATTTCAATACCTATCCACCAAAGAAGGAGAAAAACCCACGTTTTTTGGGCTCCTCCTCGACCATAACAGCTTTCATGGTGTCCTGCTCCACAAGTCTCCAAGCAGATTGTTCAAAAGCTAGACCAGCAAGTGTAGGAGGCTTATTCAACACAAGTGGGTAACCTCTGTTTGTGCTCCTTAAGACCTCGGAATCCTCAGGAATCACACCCAACAAAGACAATCCCAACATCTCCTGAACATCAAGCACAGACATCATGTCCTCACCTTTGATCATGTCTGTCCTAACCCTGTTCACAATCATCTTTATATCCCGAATCCCATCACATTCCAACAACCCTGTAACTCTATCTGCATCTCTCAAACTAGTTATGTCCGGCGTCGTCACGAGCACTGCCTCATTCGCCGGCGTTATAGCGGTGATAAACCCTGCATCGATTCCGGCGGGACAATCAATGAGTATGAAATCTGGGCATCCTTCGGACCTCGCTTTAAGTGCCTCCACAAGCCAAACCAGTGCTTTACCGCCGAATCCCAATGGAAGCTTAGACCTGGGTTTTGAGATGCACAAAAGCTCGAAATTCGACCAACGTTTGTCTCGAACCAGAGCTTGGTCAAGCCTGCAATCACCATTCAGAACTTCCACGAGCGTGTAGTTTACGCGGTTCTCAAGCCCCAGTAGAAGGTCAAGGTTGCGGAGTCCAACGTCGGCGTCGACGGAGACAACGGAGAAGCCGAAGCGAGCCAAGGAGAGTCCGACATTGGCAGTGGTGGTGGTCTTGCCAACGCCACCTTTACCTGAAGTAATCACGACGACACGTGGGGTCTCGCCGGATAGTTCAGGCTTCCTATTGTATTGAAGAAGGGATTGGGTAGTGAAATGGTGATGGGGTCTTAGGGTTTGGGTTTTGGGAGTGAAATGTTTGAATGGTGTAAAGGAGTGAAGCAACGACGGTTTCGGGCAAGTTGGGATTGGCCTAAGAGACATCATTGAAAGAAAAGCTTGTGTCTTTGTGTGTGAATGGTGGTGGGTGTGGGTGAGAGTGATGATCTACCCTACTCCATAGCCAAGAGGAAAAGATCATTTGCGGAAAGAAGACTTTGGGTTTTAGAAGATTTGTGCTGGTGTAAATAAAACAAGAGGTTATTGGAAAAGCCCACTTCATAAAGTATGATGGACTTTGAATGTGTTAAGCATTTGGGTCAAAATGATCCATCCAAGTTTTGAATAAAAGAGATTAATTATTGAATTTAGACATTTTCTATATAAATTAAAATTATTCTAAACCTAGTTTAAATTTCTTGAAAATTTTGTTTTTAATATGTCATTAGGGATACCCTTAGTTAGAGGGCATTCGTAGAAAACAAAAGCCAAAATTACGTGACATTGTTATATCACATGAATCGAGAAAGAATTTTTTAACTTATGGAATCTTTCACTAATAAGCCTTGAGCGAGCGGGTTTTTTAGCCTTGCAAGGGTTAATTACTTAAATTAATCAACTATGTGTGTGAATTTCTCATTTAGTCCTTGATGTTATTTGTCACTCTACTTGACCTATAACTCATCAATGAATTGAAACCTTCTTCTTTATCCCAAGCCAATTTGATCTCCAATATCGTTTTTCAAGATTCAGAATCTGGACCATCCAAGGAATTTAAAAGCGCGATTGGACGGCCAAGATTAAACTTATTGTGAGGGCCCACTCAACCAATCTGTTCTGTCTTGCCAAGTGGCGTGACGTTAGCTGACGTCAATATACCCACAGGTTTTAAGTTCCAAAATCCACATCATTAACTGACACGTGTAAAGATATCGTTGGCTAAGACAATTGCCCTCACTATTACATGCCCTCTCTTCGGTCTTACTCTCTCTTTGCTTATATCTCTTCGTATCTTCACCAAACACCCTGATTTGTAACCCTAAATTCTATCCTTCTCTTCTCTTCCTGATTTCGACGAGTATGGGGAAAGCTTGAGGCACTCTCACTCTGTCTTTTCCATGTAATGAAGGTTCAAATTTGATGAAGTTTGTGGTGCTTCTCTTGTGTTTTTAGTGGATTGTTTTGCCAATTTCGATCGTATGATTGTTTACATCTTAAAGTTGGTGGTTTTTTCTTAATGGGTTTTCGGATCTGATCTTTGTATAGGACCTTTTGGCTTTTCATGGTTGGAATCTGTATACTTTTATGTAAAGTTGATTGTGAATTGGGGTTGTGGTTAATAAGTATTGGCACAGTTCTGATTACCGATTGGTTCTTTGTTCATTTGATCAGGGAAGTAAAGTAGGAGATCTTTTCTGGTGTTGCCTACTTGGGACGTATGAATTTCTATATTTTTAAATGCTTACCTTTTGGCTAGAATTGATTCTTAATCAGATATGAGTCACAGTTTGTGGGTTGTTAATCTTCCCGTGATTGTCATGTGGTCTTCAATTATTACGTGTATGGTAAAACTTCTAAATCAGAGATATGGCGGAAGATTGCTAAAACAGGGACTATCTAAACCATATCTAATTCGTTTTTTTCTAGTTTGTAGATCTCACAAGATTTCATTTCAGTGAAGTTTCATGTATTGATCTGATCTTTTACAAAATCGATCCCTTTTGATTATATCGGAGCCCAATGTTACTATGGTAACCTGTGTCGCATGTTTTCGTTCGTGGCTTTCTATTTAATTTTTTTATTTTGAAATCTTTCCTTTCAATTGCAGTGATGTTTTAGGCTTTTAGCTATGTGCAGTGATCACAAAAATGGAAGTTGTAAATGTCTTGGTTGCCCGTTGCTCAATTGTGTTCTCTGTATGTCTATGTTTACTACTCTTTATCTTGTTCTGATCTGCTGATACTCATGACGTTGTCGCGTTTCCAACTGCAGTAAAGGAAGGCCATGTGAGCTGCCTGAATTAGAATCCGTGTTGTTATTGCTTTGATTTTTTTATTCAATATATTTTCTTAGTTATAATGAGTAAATGCAAGGGTTGTGGGAAGTTGGGGAGAATGGTGCCTAGGGATGGGTTTGTTAGTGGCTACCATGTTTCCCTTATGTTGTCCCCTGTCGTCTCTGTTTGGGATTGTATTGTTCGAAAGAAGAGGTATTCCTTCAGGCCCGAGTGGGTGTAGTCATTGATCTTCCTGGTTTTGTTTGTTTTGATTACTGAAACTAGGCAGTAAGTATTTAGTGTTAAACAGACAACAGAAAAGAAAAAGAGAGACAAAATTATGGGAAAATGTTTAAGTGTTAGAAAATATATTCTAGCATAGTTAGAAAGTTGATAAACAGATAGTAATCATAGTTGGCAGTTTCCATGGAGAGCATACCGTGCAATAAGGTGCAACCTGTTGTGAGAAAAGTTAAGAAGAAGCAGATGAAAGGTGAGCTGGACCATCTCAAACGGGCAGAGAAGAAGCAAAGGCGCTTAGAGAAAGCTCTTGCTGCGTCTGCAGCTATTCGATCTGAGCTTGAGAAGAAGAAAGAAAAGAAGATGGAAGAACAGCAGAGGCTTGATGAAGAGGGTGCTGCAATTGCAGAGGCTGTTGCTTTGCATGTGTTGCTTGGTGAGGACTCTGATGATTCGTGCAAATTTGCTTTAAACAAAGAAGTGTTCACCTCCTGGAACTGCAACAACGAAATTGAGCTCGTAATGGCTGAAGAGAAAGCATGCCTTCCTTACTGGGGCTGCACAAGGAGTTCACTTGAAAGAATTGGGTATGGAGCTGATCGTAAATGGGATGATATCCAAAATGGTGATTGGTCGTTTTCATATGGTTCTTTTAGAAAGGATTTTCATTCACCATACTTTGACGGTGGAAGTTGTGGGACTACAGAGTTCTCAGCTGGTCTTATTGCAGCTCAGGCTGTTTCATCCCTTAAGATAGCAGAGGAGGCCTGTGCTGATACAATTGTCTTCAATTGAATGCCAGGAGGGCTTCATAAGCAGTTTTTTGCTTTCTTTGCTGGGTCTTTGGTTTTTCTTCAGAATAAAACTATTGTATATATTCCCATGTTTCTCGTTGTCTTGCTTGCATTTTTTTTCCCGATCAAACAAATGTTGTACTTTGGTGCTCTCTGTTGCCTGTTGGTTTCTTTCAAATGCTCTTTGTATTCTTGTTCTGGTTGATTTTTACTACTGGAGCAACCTATAGCATCCTTAGTGGAAAGTGGTATTTGGATGTTCTTAGTTATTTTATTTGAACTGTAAAACAAATAGCACTAATCTGCTTGT
Organism: Erythroxylum oxycarpum; assembly: GCA_025629785.1. Taxonomy (NCBI): domain Eukaryota; kingdom Viridiplantae; phylum Streptophyta; class Magnoliopsida; order Malpighiales; family Erythroxylaceae; genus Erythroxylum; species Erythroxylum oxycarpum. The sequence goes on along the minus strand of JAOTAZ010000007.1, from coordinate 24,798,224 downwards.
ACATTGTGGAATTTGGAAACAATTAACTTTAATATCATGTAAATAGCTGCTTTTTTTTGTTTGTTTTTTTTTATTGAGATATTTTAGGAAAGTTCTAATTATAAGAAAATACCTTTAAATCATCTACAGTCAAATTTTTGTTCAAGCTGAGTAGGTTTTTTTTATAGGAGGTAAAGTTCTAAAACAGTTGCATATATAAACTCGATTTAAACCTACGGCCTTAAAAAAATTTCTTATCAACTCTGCCCCTTGTAAATCTCTGCATTAGTTCCATGAAGTTAAGCCTATAACTTAAGTTTTCCCGCTAATTTCAATGACTAACAATGCAATCTGCACGTCATAAAGAGCACTCTCGTCTGCCCGTCACTTTCTTCCTTTGAAGTCAGTTGAGCCAATTCAGACCAATATTAACTCATTTCCTCGAGGAAAGTGGCACAGAACGTCTAACGTGTACACGAACATGTTTAAAAGCTAATTATAGAATGCCACATGAATCGCATTCCAGATACCAAATATTATCAACAGTAATATCTGCTGTGAAGAGAACACTTCAAATCAATAGGCTTTGGATGTACTACGATCCTTTAGACAAACATTAATAATGCTTCGGTTGAAAGAACAAATGAGAATTTTACAGGGCTTTTCTATTATAAGCATTCAACCGTGCCGTATCCAAAGATGCCAAAGAAAGTGAATTTTCTTTCACACCACCAATTGGTAGATCCGATCTTTGATCTTGTTGCTACTGACTGAGCACATCTTCGTACTTATTTTCAATATCTGAGCTACTTGATGGTTTGGCACCAGATGTAATCAGGTTCTTGAACCATGAAGCCTGAAATCTAGGGCTCCCTCTGTTTGAACTGCTAGGGGACTTGGGAGCTGAGCCATTGCTTGAAGCAACACCTAAAAGGAAGCGATATGCCACTTTACTTGCTGATACAATCTCCGTCTTAGCTTGTCTCAACTGTGATTAAACCACACAAAGAAGTAAAAAGATGCTAATTGCCTCAACACAAATGTTGGAAAAGAAAAGATGAAATCCCAAGTATGCTTAATCAAAATTTATTAGTGGCAAGAAATGATGATGGATACAATACAACAGTTACCCAAAGGAGATAAAATTCAAACAGAAAACATTCAATTCAAAAATAAGTGGTCATTATGTAGGAAAATAATCAATACATTTTGACTGCTAGTAATAAGTAAATGCTGATCAAGTATAACACACAGGAACAAAAGAGAGCATCTCACCCTTATTGCTGTGTTTCCTGCTACTTCCATAGCAGCATCACCAGCATTAGCAAAGCGATTAACCCAACCTGTTAATATTACCAGTGGAACATACATTCCAATAGAAATAACATTACTAAGACTATTAACTTCAAATCACATCAGAAACTAGACTATACATGCATCATGACCGATAGAACATCCTGTTTATAATTCATAACTGCGGCATTCTCACAAACAAAATTGATTCTGTGTGAAATAAGGCACCTGGAAGTTTTGGCACCCCAAGCCTCTCACAGAGCTCATCGCAGAAGTGATTGCAGTTCTTAGCTAACAAGTCGTATGAATTTCCAGGCCATTCTCTACTCAGCTCTCGCAAGATCTGATTTACCTTAAAGATCGGGAAGTTTGTCCGTCCTAGAACAATGCTCTCACGATATGTATACATCGGATTCCTTTTAGAAGGACAACTGAAAACTCCAGTTCCATGATCACAAAATCCAAATGACCATTCATCATCTCCATAAACCTACAAAATATATAATGTAATCTATTAAACTAGGCATTCAAAGGCAAAAAGATTAAGTGCGAAGTTTGACCAATTTCGACGAAGGACACAAAATTATGTAAGGAACACCATCTTCATCCTCTTTCTTTCATGCACATGAATCTCTTTCTAGAACCAAGCATTTCCTAGTTTTGGCGAACATTCAGCGATTGGGTGGCATATTTGACATCAAAACCATGAGAACCGCAAAAGCAAGACTGACATGAGAATCAGTAACAAACTCCCGGATCTACCTAAGTAACAAGATTCTACTATTGCTTAAAGACGCGCATTTCAGAGTCAAAAGACTCCATCTTGAAAAAAATAGCCGTTAATAGACACAAATACAAACCCAAAATGATCTCATCCAACCAACATTGGCAAATCAATCCAGATAGAAATCAAACAGAAGCAAGTACGACGACGACGACGACAACCTGAACAGCGCTATGGAATATGCCACCCAGACCTATCCCGTCCTTGAAGATCTTGTTGATATTCATGATTGTGTTGTTCGTCTTCTCCGACCCACTATTCGTCACATCGTATATATGCAACGTAACCTCCGTCATTGTCACCCAAACCACGGAAACAAAGCAAAACGAAAAACAAAAACAAAAACTAACTCTTAACCCTAAACGAAAATTCAAATCATCTCCTCCTCGACTCAAGTCCCTCTCGCTTCAACACTCTGAACAACCACTCCAGAGCGCGAAGAAGGATGCTTCGAACTTCAAACTTCAAACTCTACCTTTAACTGTGATTTGATTTCCAAACTTTCATTTCAATTTCAAATCCTATTCGTCTCCGAATTGCTTTTTCAAAAACAATCTTCTTGCATTTCCATTTCGAAGTCACTAGAAATGATTAACAGTTTGGGGTCAATTTGTAAATTATAAGATCTTTGAGGGCAAAGAGGAAAGGAATAATAATATCAATCACTTTTTGACAACTGGCCGACATTATCAGGAACATGCTTCTATGAATTATGATTAGATGCAGTTGGATACTGGTCCCCGTTCCACATCAGCCGACCCGTGATTATTCAAGTTGACCGACAGGTCTCAAATGACTATACCGCCCTCGCTTTGTCCGGTTAATTGTTTATTTAAATCTCCAACCGTTCCGTCCCGCCTAAAGTTTACAAATTGACGCAGAATGGGTCAAATTTGAAGATATCATTAATAGCATTTATGTAATAAAAGAAATCACAATAAAAAAAAGTTCACACACAAGGAAAAAGAACTCTTTCAAGCTACCATGGAAGATGCTCCCAACCCTACTAGCCACGCTGGACATGCCGCAAAGAAGGTTCGTATAAGGGAGAAGGAAGAAGACCCCCCTCTTACTACACCTTTTGGACAGGGTTTGCAACCAAGTTACAGCGCTGTAATTTCTGACCCTTCCGACCCTAGATCAGGAGAGAAGGCAATGGAATGGTTGGAGGAGGCTCTTATTGAAATCACAAAAGGCGATATAGCTGTTACCCAAGGCAAATTTGGTTTGGGGATAAAGTTATCTAACACTTTTAAAGGCCAATTAGATTAAGCTTGGGTGCAAACCGTGGTGATCAAATTACTTGGTCGTAGAATTGGCTTCAATTTACTTAGAGCTAGATTGATTACACTTTGGAAACCTAAAGGACCCATGAAACTAGTGAATTTAGAAAACGATTTTTACCTCATCAAGTTCATAGAGGAGGATGATTACATTCGGACTCTAACCTAAGGTCCATGGATCATCGTGGGTCATACGCTGTCGGTCCAACCCTGGTACCCAAAGTTTCGTCCGACCACTGGCAAAATCACCCATGTTGTCGCATGGATCCGCTTCCTCGAACTTTCAGTAGCCCGATATCACCCGTCCATCCTCACAGCCCAAGGCAATTTAGTGGGAAGAACCGTGAAGATTGACAACAACACACAAAATACATACCGAGGCAAGTTTGCCTATGTAGCGCTCGACATCGACCTTACCTTACCTCGGCAATCCATTGTTGAATTAGATGGAGAACCCATCAAAGTCGCTTATGAGGGTCTGCCCTCCATCCGCCTCTGCTGTAGATTGGTAGGTCATAGCTTCTCGACGTGCCTTAAATGCCCACCCACCCAACCTGAAGCTGCAACCCCCACCATCGACCAACCGCAGATGCCACAATATATGAGTCGCGACGACCTATCCCCTGGAGACCCCCATACACCGGCGTTCAGGTCATGGATGTAGGTACTGCACACCCTTTTATTAGAGAGAAAAACAACACTTACAAGTGTTTATACTTAACACTCAACTCACTAGTTTTTTCACACTCTCTAAAACCCTTATCCCAATACACCCCAAAAAATTACTCACAAAAATCTACTATTCTTACTAAGAGTAAATTTTTTTGTTTTTGGTTTTGGATGGATTAAATGGAGGGAGGAGGGGGTTTATTTATAGTTGATGAACCACCCCCTCCCTCTCTTCTTTTCAATATAGGATAACTAACAATCTCCCACTTGAAGATTGATTGCAATCTGTCTTCACACCTGGTTGATGCAGTAGTTTGTCTAGATTTTGTCATTCTTGCAAACCAACTGAAGTTGCGCACAACTTCAGTTTCTCGATTGTCACCACCTTGGTTAACATGTCTGCAGGGTTTTTGCTTCTAAGGATCTTTTCAAGTGCTAACACTTCATCTTCTAATAAGAACCTGATGAAATGATAACGAACACCGATATGCTTGGTTCTGGAGTGGAATGCTAGATTCTTGGCTAGATGAATTGCACTCTGACTGTCACTATATAGCACATTCTTTTCCTGCATGAAACCCAACTCTGACAACAAATTCTGAAGCCAAATCATCTCTTTGCTAGCTTCAGTTATTGCTATGTACTCAGCTTCTGTAGTGGATAATGCAACAATCTTCTGAATCTGCGATATCCAACTCACAGCTGTTGTACCTACAGTGAAGATGTAACCGGTGGTGCTCCTTTT
>JAOTAZ010000007.1:24773705-24783827 GCA_025629785.1 Erythroxylum oxycarpum | reverse complement strand
TCTCAATGAAAACTTTATAATCATATATTTTATGTAAAGTAATATATATTTTAAAATTAATTAGTAAATTATGTAAATAAATCAAATTACGAAAGAGAACATAAAAGAAGTATGTTAAAAATAATAGATAAAGTTATAAAAATATAACTTTTAATGCATAAATAATAACTTACCAAATCTAATATATTACTATTCATTATATTATTTTAATATTAAAAATTGATATCTTTGATTTCCTTACACCAAAACTTCATGTGTCGGTTGGAGATGCCCTTACCTAATGAATTTGGACCTCTTGTTTTTTGTACTTGCAAGAATCTGATGACAAAGTAAAAGGACAAATCAAAAGATGTGAAACTTTGTGTGAACATGAGTACGTCTTCCATTGAAATGTGTGATCTTTGGTTGGTAACCAGTTCTCGTTACAGTGTTACATTTATGTTTCACTTAATCTTGTCCAAACTAGAAGAGAAGATCTGATAACTGATTTTCCTTACCTTAGCCATTAAGAACAAGTTTTAAAATTTTTAAATCACGGGTATTGAATCTATTGATTGCTGTTGACCCTTGAACCATGGCATGACCAACTTCTTGACAAAAAATGTAACGTGGGCAGACACTTATTTTGTCTTCTTCTTATTTTTTCCTATACAATTACAGGCGGCGATAAAAGTATTCACTAATCAAGAGAAGTCCCCGTCGTTAGCTCCATAAACGAAGGCAGGAGACAGGGAGAGATGGTTTCAGTTTCAGGAGCTGAAAGTAGTGATACAAATGGAGCAACTCTTTTCCGGTCGATTCGATCAGTAATAAAGCTGCTTGTAACAGTAATCTTTCTTGGGTACTTGATCATCTGGTTGATGATGCCTATGCGCATATATTATCTACACTGGTTTCCTAAGATTAGTGCGAAAACAAAGTCCACGTACTTGGGAGGAGAAGGTTCAGTTCCTGTTCCTGTTCCTTTTCTTAGTTCCCAGTTCCCATTAATCTCTATTTTCAGAACCTGAAGAGGTTAGTGAATAAGTTCTGTGATGCTGTTCTACAGGTTCGTACTTGTTAATCTATACTTTCCCTGTCCTCCTCATAGCTACACTGGCCTGTATATATCTCCATCTGGGAAAGAAAATTCCTGATGATAGCTTCAGGTAAAGTACTGCTACTGCTCTAAAACTTGTTTCCTCTATATGATCAGTACTCTCTTGTAATCTGACTATGTTTTCATGGACACAGCAAGAATGGTGCTTCAGGTTCAGGTTTTGGGTGGTGGAAACGAACGGCGGTCGTGAAAGGTCCCCTTGGAATCGTGTCCTGGATAGAGCTGACGTTTCTTGGCATGTTTGTGGGGTTACTAGTGTGGACCTTAGCTAGTTACTTGCATGGAATGTTTAAAACTAGCGTCCAAGACGCTGAACTTGGAAGATTACAAGTGTAAAGTTCTCCTTACAGGCTTTCTTCCTCCTCCATACATTGCCTATCTTTCAAAGATTCCACAGTCCCACCATTTTTGACCTGAAGCAACCTGTTTTGTCTTTTTGAGTATCATGTTCAAAGTCCTTGTTTATGTTTCTATGACCTTCACTATTTTGTTCAGGTGGGAGTATAAATTGGAATGTGTAGGACTGACTTTGGGCCTTGTGGGATACGTAAGTATGGCCCTACTCTTCTTCCCAGTTACCAGATTATCGTCCATATTGCAGTTTCTGGGCATGACCTCAGAGTCAAGCGTCAAGTACCATATATGGATGGGCCACATATGCATGATTCTGTTCACTGCTCATGGCCTCTGTTACATTTTCTTTTGGGCCAAAACCCATCAAATATCAGAGGTAAACCTTTTATTTTCCTTCAAGATTTAACTCAATTTTGATTCTTATCATATTTGAATATTTAAATTTGACCAAATTAAGTTTGATTTGTTGACTTTTGATTGGATTAAGATGAAATAATTTGTCATCTCTGATTGAAGAAGGATTAATGTTATAGCGATCAAACCAAGTTAAACATGTGAAAATACCTCAAAACCAAACCCAAAATGAAAAATTCTATATTCCCATATTCCATCACTAGAGTTTGAGTTAGATCTAGTGTTCTAAGTCTAATCTGATCTTATTTTGCATATCTAACCTGCTCCAAGTTGACTGCATTCCAATTTCTCAAAGAAGAAACTTAAGAAGTTGATTTTGTGTTTTCACTTGGCAGATGCTCAAATGGGACAAATTCTTTATTTCAAATGTTGCGGGAGAAATTTCTCTGCTTGCAGGATTGGTCATGTGGCCTACAAGCCTGAAACAATTCAGAAGAAAACTATTTGAGCTCTTCTTCTACACTCACTACTTCTACATTCTCTTTGTTGTGTTCTTCGTGTTCCATGTTGGCTTCTATGGTTCTTGTATCATCCTTCCTGGTTTCTATCTCTTTTTAATAGATCGATTCTTGAGATTGTTACAATCTCAACAGAAAGTAGGCCTAGTCTTTGCGCGAGTTTTGTCATGCGAAAGTGTAGAACTCAATATTTCCAAGCTTCCAGGTGTGTTTTTGATCCATTTTAATGGAGTAGTGGCTAAATTCCATCGTCTGAACATCATTGTTTGTCCCGCCAGGATTGAGCTACACTCCTATGAGCAGTATATTCATAAACGTGCCTAGCATTTCCAGGCTACAATGGCATCCCTTTACAATTACCTCCAACAGCAATACAGATCCTGACAAGCTAAGCATAGTCATAAAAAGTGAAGGAAGTTGGTCATCAGAATTATACAAGATCCTGTCGTCTCCTTCACCGATCGATCGCCTGGAGCTCTCTGTCGAAGGACCCTATGGACCACCTTCAACCCATTTCATGAGGTGCGTATATGCTACAGAACCAACCAGAATCTATCTTTCCATTTTCAACCGTGAATTGTCAGAACATTCCCGGACAGGACTAACATTTGTAGAACATGAAAGGTGTTACAATCTTAAAAATATAGAAAAAGCAAGTGTTTTTACTGAATATAAGAGGGAAATCTGTGACAGGCACGACATTCTTGTAATGGTGTGTGGAGGAAGTGGCATAACTCCTTTCATATCAATCATCAGAGAAGTCATTTTTGCGGCCAACACAAAAGCTGACAGGACCATTCCAAGAATTCTCCTGATTTGTGCTTTCAGGAAATACGTGGACCTCAGCGTCCTTGAGCTCATCCTCCCAATTTCAAGCACCAAACTTGACATATCTCGTTTGCAGATACAAATCGAAGCTTACATAACCAGAGAGAAAGAGATCAATACAAGTCAGCAGTTGGCCTCCAGAACCATATGGTTCAAGCCAGCTTCTTCTGATGCACCAGTTCATTCAATTCTCGGCCATAACGGTTGGCTCTGGCTTGGAGCAATAATTTCAGCTTCTTTCATCATCTTCTTGCTTATCATTGGCATTCTGATCCGATGTTACATATACCCTATTGACCATAACACCGATACCATATATCCTGCTGTTCCAAAATCTGTTCTGAACATGGTAGCTATATGTGTGTCCATAGTGATGACTGCTTCTGTCGCATTTTTTTGGAACAAGAAGCAGATGGCAAGTGAAATTAAAAAGATTAAGGATATGGGTTCACAACCATTCAACACACAGAAGGATTTGGAGAACATGGGAGATTACCCGTCTCTTTTACAGGCCACAAATGTGCAATTCGGCGGCAGACCAAATCTGAAAGGTGAATGTGCATCTATCCCACCTGCACTTGATCCTATATGTTCTAAACGTCTAAATTCTGACATGTATTTCTCCGCTGAATCTTATGCAGATAGATTGATGAAATGTGAGGGAAAGAGTGTGGGAGTTCTAGTAAGTGGACCAAAAGGAATGAGGCAAGATGTTGCTAAAATTTGTTCGTCTGATGTATCAGGAAACATCCATTTCGAGTCCATAAGCTTCAGTTGGTGATGGGAAGATAAAGAGTGCTAGACTCCAGGTCCTATTAAGCTATACCTGGACAGGACCTTAAACGTATAGTCATAAAGGTTCTTGCTTATAATAACCCTATCACTTTGCCATATGATTCACCATATATCTTCCAATATAGACACGAGATGATGAAACCAAATTGTCCATTTCGGTAGAATTCCCGGTTTCCAACTTACACCAAGGTTCCATACATTTATTTTACCAGGCTGCGACCTTCAGTTCAACAGAAGCTAGAAATGGTCGAAACCACAGAAACTAAAACATGTCAGAGAAAAACCTTGCAGATCTCTATCTATCTTTTATATGAAGCACCTCAGCTAGACATTACAATAGCAGGTGTTGGCTGGGTGAAGATGATGACAACGGGAGAAAACAAGGATATGAAACAGATACAAACAAATTGAAGCAACTTCTAACTTATTAATGCAAAAATTCCTAAGCAAGTCATAAGGGGTAAGAAGATAAAAAATTAGTAACGCCTATACACTACGTAAAACCCATCATGTATAATCAACGAATTTGAAGGTTGCCCTCTTTGTTGTGATGTCACAGCACAAGGCAAGCACCATGTGACTTGATCTGTACACCTTCCGTCACTAAAAAAAGAAAAAGCCTATTCGTTATTAACTCTCCTAAGTGCATCTCTAGTTATATCAGTTCCGCTGCAGCAGTTAGCATAATCATGAGTCATTAGCCACAACAATCTTTTATGTTACTGAAATCCAGCACCATCAGTGTCATATCGCCCCACCCAATGAAACATCTCAATATCTTTTGTTAAGTCTATTTCCATCATTCCTCCTCTCACATTCAACTTACCTACCACCATCTCCCATTTTAAGAAATTTTCTAGAATGCCTCCTTGGACTAAAGTGATTGTAGGAATCTGACTTGTGGGCGGGACGAGCATAGCTAAACCTTCGACTTTCATGAGACATTTTTGCGGGTGATTTTCTTCCTCTATAGTTTGGCCATGCACCATTTCGCTCATCAAACCATCTAGAACTATGGTGAGATGAGAAATGATTTCTTGCTGAGGACTTATAGCCGTCTTCATAAGTAGCAGCGAAGCGCTTCTGAAATGGCAACTTAAGTCTCTCTGCTCTGGCATCTGATCCGTAGACCGGAGACCTGCTCTGACATCTTGAATCCACATTTTGCTCCCTCTGCAATGCATATGTAGCTGGTGAACGACACCTGGATCTTGGAGGAGATTTTCTGTGTGCTAACCCATGATGATATTGTCCTCTACTAAGAGGAGATACGCATCTTCTATCTCTCTTTGGCAGCCAATGTGGTGGATGATTAGGACATTCAGGAGTCTCCTCAGGTATGAGTCTGTTGTATTCCTCTCTAATGCCTCTGCCAAGCTCTTGTTGATACCTTTTAAACTTACTCCTGGTGGGAATAAAATCTCTGACCGGTAATAATCTTCTAGTATCCATGGTGTAGTTATAATTCCTGATGACTGGAAACCTCCTCATATTGTGTTCATACCCGTCACGAGTAGAAGAGTTCATAAATTGCCTGTGGTTGCAGCTGAAAAACCATGTATCTTCAGGCTCTGAATAATCAGAACCCCATCCATGGCCCTCTATGGCACTTCTTGGCCTAGGTGGACACAAGCAATAAGGGCTCCGAGAGGAAGGAGAATATCTTTGATCAGCATCCCAGTACCGTGGTGGATGATTGGCATATCGAACTTTGCCTGGGCTTTGTGCACAAAAATTAGAAGTAATTCTATCCCTTTCCAAGAACTTTTTGGAAGCATCCCCTGTTGCATCTCTACAATATACACCAACAAAACTATCAGCACCGAAACATATGATAGCAATCAGCATGTGGCATACACGTAATGGAATAGAAGAACAAGGGAAAAAATTTCTTAGCAATGTATAGGCGAAAGAATCCAGAAGTCACCTGTTCTGAAGTGTAATGTCATCCTTCAAACGAATAGCATCAGGCCCTTCAACATTTGACAACTCCTCCATACTCAATGGCACTGATAAACCAGCTTTTGATGAGCAGTCTTTGTCAGTAGTCACATTCAAGGTCCTTGTCCCAGTGCTTGCTGAACCATCTCTTCGAGAATCTCCTGTCCTGGAATTTTCAACTCTTATCACATTATCAGTTCCTGGGCTAGGTCCTCTCACAACCTTCATTTCCTTTCCACAATCCAAGTCAGAGAACTCTTTTTCCTCAAATTCAGATCCATAATCCAACTGTTCAACACCCCCATCTTCTAATTCACTATCATCCCAGCAAAAAAGTGGGTCAGATTCCCTCAACTCCCCATCCTCAAACTGCGAATCATAGCCATCCTGAAGTCCAGAAGTATTTCCAGTGGCCACTTTCTCGACATGATCAGTTTGGTAACTGTTGGATTCATTACTCTCATCAGAAGGATCTTTGACAAATTTGCTGGAAGTTTTCACATCAGCAAAATCAGAATTTGAAGGTTCCTGGATAATACAACTTGGAGAAGAGACAAATAAGTCACTATTCCTGTAGTCGTCGCCAAGCTGTTGTTCAATCTTATGGTCCTCTGTGCTTGATCTATTAGTGCAACTGGTTAAACCTTTCATATCCACTGAAGGTTGTTCATCAGTATGCATACTCACAGAGACTAATCCATGCAGATGGCTCTGACTAATTTCTTTATGTTCCTGCTGGTAATCGGAAGGACCCAAATTTTGCAGCATGCCATTTCTGTGGATGGAGACATTGTGTAAAGAGTCAACTAGAAAATCAGTTTTCACATTCTTACAAGCCACATTATTCAAGTCAAAAGGTAATCTATCATCCGTTGATGATTCAGATGTCTTCTTTGCTCTGGTGTCATTTCTAGCAGAACATGTAGGGGATATGGAAGTAGAATTATTGACAACAGATAGGGCTTCCATTTTATCTTTTGGGTAGGAAGCAGTTTCTTCGACAACCACTGCAGAAGTTGATGATGAACCAGGTTCTTCTTGTATTGGTTCTTCCAAGAGTGAACATTCTTCAACAAGATCAATATTCTTAAATAAACTGTTATTGCAGGCCACAGCAGCAAGTATCTCAATCCCAGAGAAGTCTTCAAAGTTTTCAAACTGACTATCATTTGTTTCTGAAATCATACTAGTCAAATCTGTTGCCTTGGGAGTAGTATCACTTTTCCTACTATGGGCTTTGCTATTTAAGTTAAGTTCAGGCACTTCAAAGTAAGGCAGTGGGCACTGAGATGTTAAGGAGGTAGACTGTGCCATAAGTCTCCTCTTCTTAATTGAACCGTGTTCTATTTCTTCACCAAATCGACGCCCAAGAACAGCCACACCATGCTGCCACATAGACAAATATACCTCAGAAATTCATGCAGTCGGATGTTACAAAGTCAATAACCATTAATAGTGCAAGTTACAAAAGGATTTGTAGTTCGATTTTGAACCTTCTCAGTATCTGACACCAATGTAGCATCTGCTTTGTTAGGGACATCATCTAACAGCTTGAAGCCCATGTTGGACTTTCTATCAAGTGATCTCCGCATACGCCTCGGGCAACTCCTATAACGCTTTGCCACTGTCTTCCAAGTCAACTCAGGATTTATGAACTTAATAAGTTCCAAATCCAATGTACTCATCATGCTTGTAGAGGCCACAACTCCTATTCCAACAACTGAAGTTCTATCACCACAATTCATACAAAGATATAGTGGCTTCTTGTTTTCAACTTGATGCCAAAGCATAAATAAAGCTACCAGCACAAGTAACGTATTTAGTCTGCAAAAAACGTGTCAAGTGCAATTAAGCACAATTGAGTACAACCAACCACCTAGGTGATTTCATTTCTCGCTTATTCTACTATATCTATGCCGAAATCAAAGTTTTCCAGACAAAGATAAAAATTTTGGCAAAGATACGAATCCCAACAGCTTACTTTTCAGTTGCCTCCAAGAGATGGATTTCAAAGAATCGGCTGCAAGGATGGAGCCTCTAGCTTCCACTGCTCTTCTCACCTGCAACTATAAAGTTTGGATAAGAATCCAAAGCAGTCTGAGACATGGAAGACAAAGCAATAGCTATTCTAAGCATATCGAATCTAGAATTTTACATTTTTTCATGCCAAGAATCTCATAGCAGGACTCCCCAGTAAAATTCTATAAGACAGTTAGGCACAAAGTGTTTTCAGTTAATTACTTTGGAGTGCAGGAAAAAAGCTCCATCCAATCATATTAAACCATTGCAAAAGACGGTCCAAGTAAAGAACTAGAAAACAAAACATTTGATCTATGAAATAAGGGATCCAAATAAGTTCATATCGTCGTCGCTAAGCTATATTTCCACCATAATATTCTTCGTCTATATTTCACGGTTGTTTCAGCACATGCAAAATAGACCAAGCAAAAGCAATTGTACCTACAATCCCATTAGAGATATCCAATCAAATCACTACTCCAACCATAGACTAGCGCATAAATGATCTAAACCCAATTTGATCCCATCTTTCAAGTACCACCAATTAACATGAAAGAGCATATCCCTTTCTTCGGAACCGATTAACATGAAAGATGACCTTTTGATTACCACATAAGATCTATAGATCCGATCAGGAAGACGAGAAAATGATATTCCCAGATCGCCTAAACACAAGATTTAGAACAGAAATAAACTATGTCATTAAAGCTCCACAACAATAAATAACATAGACCCAATTCGATCCAGTCAATAAACCAAATTTCCGCCGTCGGCAACAAGCAGATAAGCTATCCAATTACTGAAGCTACTTCCCACGACCGCCATGGCTAAGCATTTCACGAAAATAAGAACACACCCTTGTTTCAAATACTCCCTCAACAGAGTCGTATAGTTCTAAACATGTCCAAAACAACACCTGACTCCTACTTCTCCATAAATTCAAATCTCAAGATCGAGGCTTCTGAAGCCTCACTGCAGAATAAAAATGTACAGACAAAGAAGAACCGATCTTCACTGGGAACCAGAAGTCGCCATAGCTTGTGACTCATCAATCAAGCTCTTCAGAAACTCGGCCTGACAAATAGATTTGCCTGTCCCAATGAGATGTGCTTCAAGCTTCTCAATCCGAATCCGACAAGTCGGATCGGGTAGGTCAACAGTAGAGTGAAACAAACACCGGACCCACCGTAGTCGCATTCCCCCAGCAGTTTCATTTTTCAAGCTTAAAACAGAAATATAAATCGTACGAATCAAAACTTATACCTTTTCTCTCTTCAAGAATCGCCGAGCTTCGATACACGATTGATATGAAAACCAAATCAAAAATCTTCTTCCTTCTTCTTGATCTCCTCCTTTCTCTCAGACTTTTTGTTTCCCGTCTACCGACGATCAAAGACCAAATCTCAATCGTTTCGAATGTGGAACGTTCGATTGCTGAGCCTTTGAAGGCCGACTGTAGGCCGGCTCACTTCTGATTATTCTCACCCTCTTTCTATCTCTCTCAATCTCAAACCCAGGCCCTTGTGTGGATCGACACAAAAGCCCTATCGCCACGTCTTTATTGGAGACTTTATTCCGAAATTACCCTTGGGAGTTTCCGCATACTACCTAGGATTTGTCTTTCTCAGCTGCTCTGTCCCTAACACATAGTTTGGTTGTTGTCATTATTAGTGAGGACAGAAGATAAAACATAAAAATTTTGTCCCTTCTTTATGTTTGGTTGTTGTCTCTAAAATTTTGTCCTTCGTCTTCGGATGACAAGAACAAGCGTTTTTGTTCCTCCGAAAATCGAATGACAAAAACGCTTGTCCCTGTCTCAGAAAACAAAACACAGCTGCTTTACAAAAACCCCCACTCATCTCCAAGTTCGTCTCTCTGTTTGTCTAAATCTCCAAAATATCGACCCTTCTCCCTCACGAAATCAGTCCTCTCTATCGATCGTCAAGTCTCGCAGCTTCTCTCTCGCCCGCTGCCCTTCTTCCTCAACACGCTCGTCTCTCCAAGGTCAAGTAAGTTTTTTATTTTATACTGGAAAAATGTCGCTCTTCCTTGCTTGACATATCTCTGGTTGCGCAAATGATGTTGTACTTTGTCTTCTTCTTCTAACCAAGAACTGGTTGCTCTACTCTCAGTCCCTCTTATGATTCATTTCTCGTTGACCTGAAGAGCCACTTTTTGTTCATTACCAGCAATGCATGCCCACTGTGTTTTTAA
>JAOTAZ010000007.1:24648568-24669358 GCA_025629785.1 Erythroxylum oxycarpum | reverse complement strand
ACTGTTGAATGTTAAGTTTTGTTAAAAAAATAAATTGGATAAGTAAGTAAATAATATAATAAAATATGGTTCAACTAATTTTTAATTAATAATTTAATATATTTATGATAATATTATTAATATAAAATTTAATTTTTATCAAATTAAGTTAAATTTAAAATAATTTCTAAAAATTTGATTGAATAGTGATATTAATAACATTTAGTGATGTATATATATTACAGTGTTTTATTGTTAATTTATATTAAAAATAAAATTTAATAATTTTAAATTAATTAAACTGTGACTTAATCTCGTATAGTTACCAAAAATAAAATAGCGAATGTAATAATTTCACACACTTGCAATAACTTCAGACATTATTAACTTTCTAAAAATATTCTTACATTTATTTTCTTACAATCCTCATGTTTCGGGCGTACTCGTTTCTCTCTCTCCTGTTCTTTCTCTCTCTACGCGATCTCGTCACCAGCTCTCAAAATTCACGAGGCAAAGAAAAGAACAATCTTTCCTTTTTGGTTGCTACGTTCTTAGATTCCGAAACGCTTATCAGGGTGTTTCAAGAACGGCCCTTTCGAGTATAAAGAAGTTGATTTTACAATCTTTTCGCTGTTTCGATTTGAGCTGACGTATCAGTGCTCTTGTCTAGCTTCTGCCCTCCAACTCATGGTAAGTGTCCGGCTTAGTTTTGTTCCTTTTTCTTGTAGTGTGTAATTGTAGTTTACATCTGGGCACTTATTGTTTGTTAATTTAGGCCGTATGTTGTTGTTTCTGATTCTACATGTAGATCTGTTTGTTGGTTTTGTGAACCTATAGTGTCTGGGATCGTAAATGTTTGTTTGGTTCCTGGGTTAATCGGGGAAAGGAAGAGAAATGTAAGTGAGTAAAGCAATTTAGTGGTGTTAGTCGTTTAAGTAGTAATGCTATTTCAGGTTGCAAGAAAATCTGGAATCTGGAATCTGAAACTGTGACATGTCGAGTATTTTGAGGGTAATTTCTTTAAATTCCTTTAGACATATTTGCTATTGTTAAAGATATGCATGCTGAGATAGTGGGAGTTGAATTTTTAAAGACGTGTTTTTTCTGGTTGAAGTCAATGGTGTATGTTCTTTGAACAATCCATTGTAGGTGCTAAGATTTAGAATGCTTTAAGGCTTTTCCACAGAACCTGGAACCATTTTATCTTTGATTTTTGGATCAATTTTGACTTTTCCACTTAAGGTCAATGACGTTGTTATGTTAACTGGATTTTGACACCCGTTTTGCTCTCATTTGCAAAAGTCCATTTATTAAGTACACTTCCAAATATACACAGATGCGTGCATTTGCAGAATTTTCATTAAGGAAAGGATAATGTTTAAATGGCACTGTTTCATTTTACATATAATATATAGTATTCTCATAATGAAGTTACTATTTTATTTGTGCAGGTATTTTGCTTCCTAATAAAACTATAAATCTCACACTAATTGTTCCTGGAAATTGATGATGTTGAGCTCTTAATTTATCGAAATTCCTGGAGTCATTACCGGTGGTTTGGAAAGTTGATTATTGTACATTATCAAGCCAAACAAGTTTTTCATGTGTTATTAATAAAACATGGACATATTGTGAAGTAATTGTGATGCTGGAGATTAAATAGGTTTGAGAAACCTTTGGTTCTGTAAGTCTAAGAAAACGAAAAACATGCCTTCATGGTGGAAGTCATCATCTAAAGAAGTGAAGAAGAAATCATCCAAAGAAAGTTTCATTGACACACTACATCGAAGGTTTAGAAGCCCATCTGAGATTAAGTCAAACAACAGATCAGGAGGGTCTGGAAGACGCTGCAGTGACACAATTTCTGAGAGGGGATCTCAATCTCGAGCAGAATCCAGGTCACCCTCACCTTTAAAAACACATGTTTCTCGATGTCAAAGCTTTTCTGCGAGGTCCCATGCCCAACCACTTCCCCTTCCTAGTGTGCATACCCCAGGTGTGGGGCAAAAGGATTCTGGAAATGGCATATCAGCGAAACCGAGATCTGAGAAAAATTCAAAATCATCATTGTTTCTGCCTCTTCCAAAACCAGCATGCATTCGTGGTAGGCCGCATACAGCAGATCTAGATTTAGATTTGGTCACTGCTTCGGTTTCTAGTGAGGGCTCCATTGATAGTGATGTTCCTGCTAATTCTACTCATCGCAGTCCACAGGCAATTGACACCGAACATGGGACAAGAACTAATGTGTCCAGCCCTTCCAGGTTAGCCTTCTACTTTATTGTAGTATTAGGGACATTATTAGTGGCCTTTATGCTTTCATACTTTAGCTAGTTGCTGATGCAATTTATGTTTCTTTCTCTGAAGTGCAACGCTCAAGGAGCAGTCAGCTTCTATTGGCCAAATCAGTGTAAGGGAAGAGAAAAAACCATCTTCCCTTGTGTTTGGTAATCATACTCTACCTACATCACCTAAACGGAGACCTCTTGGAGGCCATGTGCCCAATCTACAAGTTCCATACAATGGTGCTTTCTCCAGTGCACCAGACAGCTCAATGTCAAGCCCTTCTAGAAGTCCAATAAGGCCATTTGGAACTGAACAACTCATGAACTCTGCTTTTTGGGCAGGCAAAACATATTCAGATGTCAATTTGTTAAGTTCTGGCCACTGCTCCAGTCCTGGATCAGGTTACAATTCTGGGCACAATTCGATGGGAGGGGATATGTCAGGACAGCTATTCTGGCAACCAAGCAGGGGCAGCCCTGAATGTTCTCCAATACCCAGTTCTAGAATGTCTAGCCCTGGTCCTAGTTCTAGAGTTCAAAGTGGTGCTGTTACCCCTATTCATCCTAGAGCAGGGGTGGCAACCTTAGAGACACAAACAAGTTGGCCTGATGATGGTAAACAACAAAGCCATCGTTTGCCTCGACCACCAGTAACGAATTCATCAGCATTTTCTCATTCTAATTCAGCAGCAACATCTCCCTCTGTTCCAAGAAGTCCTGGAAGGGCAGAAAATCCGTTGAGTCCTGGATCACGGTGGAAAAAGGGAAGACTACTGGGTAGAGGCACATTTGGTCATGTTTTTGTTGGATTTAACAGGTAAGTCAGGACAAACAGATGCTAATGTGCGTCAACATGTATCCAGAAGTGTCTAATTGTTATACACTCTTCAGTTTTAGCGTAAGAGAGACCTTACTGGTTTATAGTATCGTTATTAAGCTAGTAATCACTGATAACAATTTACATCCCATAACGTAATACATTAATAATCACTCTTTTACATCATGACCTTTTTAGTGACTTCAAGTTTAACATGCAATAAAGAACTTCTCGCTGCATGTCTCATTTCATTTCTTCAACTGGTTAGTGAAAGTGGTGAGATGTGTGCAATGAAGGAGGTGACACTGTTTTCAGATGATGCCAAATCTAAGGAAAGTGCTAAGCAATTGATGCAGGTAAGTTCATTGGTACTATACAGAAACTTTTTATGTTTATGAGACTTTTTGTTTCTCTTCATTTTTCCCTTAATGAATTTGAATTTCATTTAAAACCTTCAAACAGGAAATTTCGTTGTTGAGCCGCTTGCGACACCCCAACATTGTGCAATATTATGGGACTGAGACGGTATGCCTTAACATGTGTTATTATTCTTGTGTTATTATTCTTTTTATGTATATTTCACTCGACTTTAGCTTACAGAGATCTAAAGTTTTCTTGACAAGGGGAAAATTAAGCCTAAAAGAATATCTTAGTCTATGTCATAAACATGCAATGAGCCATAGTGGATATATGAGAGAGAATCAGGCTACTCAATAAAGTGGGCTAAGTGGAAATGTTATGAGTTAAATTGATATTACGTCATATAATTATGTTGGGGTTAAGATGAATTTTATAGGAAATAAAATTTGGAAGTTTCCAAATTAGGTTGCTTTATTTACATGGGAGCTGCTTGAGGACGCATTTGGTTTTGGATGGTATCAAGCATTGATCTTAAATTGATGCAAAATGATACTTAGAGGAATAGTTAAAACATGATAAATTGCTTGCTAAAAAATGTTATGATTGGAGGTGAGGTGATGGAAGTTAGTTCTTTTAGTTTGAGGTATCTGCTCAGATCTTGATTCAAACCTGTCAAATTTAGGCATATAGTAAGTTTTTTTGTCAACTATACTGATGCTGTGGATTTTGTTGATTATCTTCTTCAAGTGGTATTAAAGCTTTTATTATTCATTTGTGTCCGTTTCATTTGCCTATAGATTTCTAATCTATCTAGTTGCTTGTCTTAATGAAGGTTTTTAATACTTCTTCACAGGTTAGTGACAAGCTCTATATATACTTGGAGTATGTTTCTGGTGGGTCCATATATAAGCTTCTCCAGGAATATGGACAGTTGGGTGAGCTAGCAATTCGTAGCTACACGCAACAGATCTTGTCAGGACTTGCGTATTTACACTCTAAAAGCACTGTCCACAGGTGAATTCAGTTACCTACTTTATAGGCTCTTTTCTGCTCAACTTGAAGATTGCTGACATTCTTATGCTGAATCTAACATGCAGGGATATTAAAGGAGCAAACATACTTGTGGATTCAAATGGGCGTCGTGTTAAATTGGCAGACTTCGGGATGGCAAAGCATGTGAGTAGACAATTATTTTCTCGTTTGAATTGGCATGCCTTTAATTGACCTGTGAGTTTATTGGTAGGGAATCTGTAGAATGGTGTTCAAATTGAATCTCTTTATTTTTCTCAATCATCTAACTTACCTTTGGTGACATTTTTGTTAACTTAATATTCTTTTGGTAGATGCTCTTAGAGCAAAAATTAGGTTTATTGACGTTGTTATCTCTGCGAATGAATTCTAAAGTTTGACCTTCTTTACGAGTTTCATGATCCAATTATGATTTCATAGTGCTTTCTTAATGTTATTTCTACAGATCACTGGACAATCATGTCATCTATCTTTCAAGGGTAGCCCATACTGGATGGCACCTGAGGTCTGAGGATAATTTTTGACTTTTGCATGCTTAATCATGTGATGATTCTTCATTCATCAGTTGTTTATTCATTTATTGTTTTCAGGTTATAAAGAATTCAAACGGTTGCAACTTTGCGGTGGATATATGGAGTCTCGGATGTACAGTACTGGAAATGGCTACAACAAAACCACCTTGGAGCCAATATGAAGGGGTATGTTCAGTTGACGGGGATATAAATTATCTGTAGTGATGCAATATGAAACTTTAAGTTCATCTCATCTCATTATGAACTTCTTATATTTATCTACGTGAACTGATGTCTTCTATTAGACAATCTGAAATATTTGCATTATGATCTGAAGGTTGCCGCCATGTTTAAGATTGGAAATAGTAAAGATCTTCCAGTAATTCCTGATCACCTCTCTGATGAGGGTAAAGATTTCGTCCGGCAATGTTTACAAAGGAACCCGCAGCACCGTCCTACAGCTTCCCAGCTTTTGGACCACCGTTTTGTAAAGTCTGCAGCACCTTTGGAAAGACCTATTCTTAACCCTGAACCTAAAGATCCACCTTCTGCAGTTACAAATGGTGTTAAAAGTTTGGTAACTTTCTATTCCATGTTTTTATTTTTACGTCAACCAAGTGCAAATTTGTTGAATTAATTGTTAGTGTCTGGCACTATCCCTGTCGTAATTTGCTAATTTTGACTAGGATTCGTATGTTAAATTGGTTTCCTGTGGTTTATATGAATTTGTGAATATCATGTCTTCTCCTAAGTATATATGCTTCATATCTTGTATTGCCTCTTAATATCTTTGCATCATGAATAAGTTTATGGTGAAGTATAAGTAATAAGTTTGTGTATGTACACGCATCTGGAGGAAATTTAAGTTCGGAACATCTAGCTTATGATGATCCATCCTGAATGTAGTGAATGTAGGGAAATAAGTGTTCGTTCAATCATTAGAAATTTTGTTGTCTAAACACTTTTTTAATGCCGATCAAACATTGTTTTTGTGTCTCCTTTTAGTAATTTATCTGAGATACTTATAAAATTTAATTGCTGTTCTTGTTTGCTCATAGGGAATTAATCAAGCGAGAAATTTTCCCTCCTTGGACTCGGAAATGCTTTCAGTTCATTCGTCAAGAGTTTTGAGAACGAGTCCTCATCTCAGGTATTGGCTCTTGCTCTCCCAGGAGTCTGAACTATGATATTGTTTCCACTTGTGTATTTAGCTTCTGCTCTGATATCTATTCCATCATTTGTAGTGACATCCATATTCCAAGGAACATATCGTGTCCTGTTTCACCCATTGGCAGCCCCCTTTTGCATTCAAGGTCACCACAGCACCTGAATGGGAGAATGTCTCCTTCACCAATATCTAGCCCTCGGACCACCTCAGGTTCATCCACACCCCTAAGTGGTGGCGCTGGGGCTGTTCCCTTTAATCTTTTAAAGCAGTCAGCTTATTTGCAAGAGGGATTTATGAACATGTCAAAGCCCTCAAATGCTGTATACAGCAATGGCCCTTCTTATCATGAATCCAATCCTGATCTTTTTCGAGGAATGCAGCTAGGGTCTGCTACTTTTCCAGAGCTGAGTCCCTGTGAAAATGATGCGGCAGGGAAGCAGCTTGGGGAAGCCCACACATGGGGAACTAAATGATGGACAGTCAGTGTTGGCTTATCGAGTGTATCGGCAGCTTTTGGGAGATAATGTGCCGATAAATCCATCCTTGGACCTATGTCCAAACTCTCCATTACTTAGCCGGACTAGTGGTATCTAACAAACTGCATTTTGTTTTCTTAACTTGTTGATCAGATCAAGTTCTCAGGTTCACCAACAGCTGAGGGAACTAATTGATCCAAATAAGGATTCGAGTGAAAAACTGTTAACATAGGTTAAGATTTACGGAAATAGAGGGGAGCAGATGAGTTAATAGAGGATCAGCAAGAAATCCATAAATGTTACAAGTCTTTCGATAATTGATAATTCTGATTCGGTTTCGACTGTGAGATAGACTCTGCTTTCTATCCAACTTGCAGCCAAGTTTCTGGTTTGATGAAGCTTCAACTTGCATCGAATATAGAGTGTAGAAGCTTGTGGCTTGTGATTCCCCTAGAGGCTTGGCTTCAAGTGTTCCAGTGTATGGCAGTTCCAGAGAAGGGAAAATATTCATGTATATTCTTTTAGATTATTGTACAGAAGGAAAACCAAAGACAAGTACAATTATGAGCATTTTGACTGCAATTTTTGGAGTCTGAAACTGCTGTACAGAAGATGGAGAATGGAATTGAAGTTAGAAGCAATTTGTAGATTTGCTGAGACTAGTGTATACTATGTTTCGTCCAATCCTTGGATTAACTGTCATAATGTACTCTGAATCACATTACAGAAAGGAGAGGTGAAGCCAAATTGTCCTTTAATCTCTTATACTTTCTATCTATAGATATTAGAAAGGATACAAACATCATACCAATGCACCAACAGCTTGATGCGTCACCAACATTGCCAGTGAAGTTCTGAGACATCCTCTCCAACGGCTTCCAACCTTTAGGTACCTGAAATTCTGATCTTTGAATTCCATTTGGTGCTCGTCGATTTTCTCAGGCAGCCAACTTTCCAGGATTCTCTTCAGAATGAACTCATTGGGGTCAGTCCATGTCTCTAGATCCCACATGATTGCATACACATTCACCAGAACTCTGGTCTTAGCTTTCATAATTCACATTCCCTGATGATAAATGGTGCTGAAGGGTGGAGCCTTGGTGACAAATTGCGGATAATGCAGATATAAGTACGAGAAAACGCATAATAGGTACAACCATAACCGTAATATTACTACAGTCGTGATTGCAGATTACGAGTAAAAACTTAGGGAATGAATATCTTGCGAGCAAGAAAGACACACGTCATTGTCAGATAACTTGATTTCAGAAGTTGGATCATCCTGTATGTCCAAGAGTATGTCCATCAAATCCTTCATCTTCCCTTCAGAATCTTTTGTTGAGTTTGGTTTGAGGCTTTAGGAATACTTTTTTTTTTGGTAAGAAAAAATGAGCAAAGCTCACAAAAGCAAAAAACTACCTAACATAAGAAATTCCTATTAAATCATGATCAATTCATCTACTAACACTAGGGGAGATTTGCCCCAAAATATGAACGTCAGGAGAAAAATCAAAAGTAAAGTGGAAAGGGAGTCAACAGTAAAGTTCTTTTCTCTGTAAATATAAGTAAATTTCACAATAAATGAATTTCACATTATTGAAGCGCTTGCGTAAGTCTATAATTCTGTTAACAAGAGATAAATAACTTGAATGTACTTGAACACCACCGGTTAATATCTTGACAGCAATCTCATTATCACACTTTACAAGAACATCCAAATAGGCAAGATTATAAGTGAGTTGAATATCATAATAAAGAGCACACAACTCAGCACGAAGAATAGAACAATGACCCTTCTTGAAAACAAACTCATGTTTCCAGCGACCATTATAATCACGAATCAAACCTCTACCTACAACAATCCCCGTGGAGGCAGCCAAAGAAGCATCAGTGTTGAGCTTTATAAAAGGGGAATGTGGACATTTCCAAAAAGTTAACCTTGAAACCGAAAGATTATTATTCTCCAAAGGCAACTTGTTAAAGGTATCCTGTATCAATTTAGCTTCAGAAATAGTGCTCTTCAAGGTATTAAAAATGGAAGAAACACCAAAATTAAACACTCTGTCGTTCATTCGTTTCCAAAGATTCCAGCAACCTAAGTCGAAAATAGTAGGCCAACTAAGATGATCATGACAGAGGTGAGAGCTTTTCAGATTCAATAACAACCAATCTTCCAGTTTAACAATCCAGAAGGAACTCAAATTATTAAAATTAGTAAAAAGATGCCAGAACTGAACAACAACATGACAATCACGGAGAATGGGTTTCAGGCTCGTCGTTGCAAATATCACAACTCCCAGATTCACTTAAGTGTCTTCGTTTTTTTTCATCGTTAGTTAAGACTCCATTGTTAAGGGCTAGCCACAAAAAAATTTCTGATTTTTTGAGCCCTTGCCACTTCCAAATCAGGTTCCACGGAAAGTTATGAGAAGGAATGTAATTTCCAGATAGAAAATCATAAGCAGACCTCAAAGTAAAAACTCTTGAAGAAGATAGACCCCAAAAAAGGGAATTCTTACCACAAGCATCGGAGGTCACAAGTGTAGCAGCAATAGAAGAGCAAATTGAAGTGGGGAGCAACTGAGAGAAATACTCCAGTCTCCAATCTCCATCATCAGTAACAAAAAAGGGATAGTTTTATCAATCATATTATCCAGAATAGGTCCACTAGCTACATGCAACAAAAGCTCTGAGACACCCAGCAACCATCTATGTTTTCAAATTTTAATCGTGCTCCCATCATCTAAGGCTCAGAAGGCATTAGAAATCACAACATCTCAATTCGCAGTCACCAAACGCCACAGAGGAGTATAAGAAGCAGGAGCAACAATATTATTTGGGACATCAATGCTGAATTTGTATTTGGAACGAAGCATTTTAGTCCATAGACTATTAGAATATGTCAAGATATGCCATCCAACTTTTATAGCATATGCTATATTAACTAAACAAAGATTCCTTAAACCCAAACCTCCAGCATCTTTAGAATGCTGCACTTTATCCTAAGCAACCAAACATTGACTCCTTTTGTCATCTTCCTTTGTCCATACGAGACTCCTGTTGATTTTTTTCCATCTCATCACAAATAGTAATAGGGATCTTAGAAGTTTGCATGGCAAAGGACGGCATTGAAAACAAAGATGAATTCGCCCAAGTAACACAACCTGCAAAGGAAAGACGACTAGAATTTCAACTCAAAATTTTTGCCTTCATTTTATCAAGGATATACCCATAGCTCTTCTTAGTGACCCGAGAATGGAGGAGAGGGACTCTTAGGTATTTCCCCAAGTTATTAGTTTCATGAAATTTCAGAGTATCCCTTAAGGATCTTCTCGTAAACGCAGGAACATTTTTTGAAAAAAAGACCCGAGTTTTCTAAGAGTTGACTCATGGACTTGCACAAGCACAAAAGTCTTGGAGGACCCCTTTAACAATATCAACTTGAGAATTATTAGCTTTAGCAAAAAGGATAAGGTCATCCACAAAGAAAAGATGAGTAAGCAAAGGACCATCTCTGCTAAGCTTGATAGGTTTCCAATTCCCTTCATCAACAGATTTACAAATTCCATGGGATAGTTTTTCCAGGCATAACACAAAGAGGTAAGGAGACAAGGGACACCCTTGGTGTAGACCTCGAATCGGCAGAATATGACCCATGATGCTACTATTCCATAAAAGTTGTATAGAACTACCAGAAACACACTTCATGATGGTATTGATGAGGGCCTGGGGTATTCCTACCTCATGAAGGGTATCAAGCAAAAATTTCCATCGAATTCTATCATACGCCTTTTCAAAATCAACTTTTATTGCCATACAACTCCTTTTCAAACTCATGTTTCTCATAGAGTGAATAACTTCCTGAGCAACCACAATATTATCGGTAATGTGTCTTCCTAGAACAAAGCTAGTTTGAGCGGGCCCAATCACTTGAGGCATGATCATCTTGATTTTATGAGCAATGGTCTTAGTGGTTAATTTATACATTACTGTGCAGAGAGCAATTGGCCTGAACTGATCAATTTGCTTAGGAACCTCTATTTTAGGAATAAGACATAACAAGGTCTTATTAATATTAAAATCAATATCTCCTCCGACAAAAATATTTTTGACTTCGTTGCACACATCCCTGCCTACAATATTCTATTAGGACTGATAAAAACCTGCTTGATACCCATCAATGCTTAGTGCTTTCCAAGGCTTCATGTCGAAAAGAGTTGTTCTAATATCCTCATCATCGAAAAGAGCTATTCTAATATCCTCATCACCAATAGGTTTGTTAAGAAATTCCACGATATTATAGCCGCAAATAGGGAAACTCCCTCTGATAGGATAAGACGGCTGCAGTGCTGCATCATCTCTGTATAACCTACTAAAGAACTGTAAAGCAATGTTCTAAAGAGCCACCTAGTCACTCACCTAGTTTCCCTCCTTATCCTTGAGAAGTTCAATCCGATTCCACTTCCTCCTTTTAACAGTTTTCATGTGAAAGAAGGTAGTATTGCGATCTCCCCATTTAATCCAATCGCTTGCATCCAAAGGAGCTCCTCCATATGAAGAATGATATCTAGGTCATCTTTGAGCTAATTATAAGTATTTATCAGTATCCAGTGTACGTTCTACATTAGCAATCCTATATAACAACTTGTTCTTAATTCTGAAAATATTCCCAAACACTTCAGAATTTCAGATCTTCAGATTATCGGTCAGTTTTGAGAGAGAAGAAGACAGCTGAGAATGGGACTCCCAACTATTCTTCACAAATTTACTAAAATCAACATGAGTTAACCAAGCCGCAACAAACCGGAAAGGTCTGTTTGCCAACGAAGGAGA
The DNA here is from genome assembly GCA_025629785.1 of Erythroxylum oxycarpum. Taxonomy (NCBI): domain Eukaryota; kingdom Viridiplantae; phylum Streptophyta; class Magnoliopsida; order Malpighiales; family Erythroxylaceae; genus Erythroxylum; species Erythroxylum oxycarpum. The sequence continues at coordinate 24,657,899 of JAOTAZ010000007.1, read as the reverse complement.
AAAACTGTAAGTCTACAAAAGTAAGGGACAATGATCAGAGTGAATGCAAGGGAAATGGGTCACGGTAGCTTCTAGAAATGCCAACCTCCAGTGAGCGTTACAAATGCCTCTATCTAGTCTCTCCTAAATAAAACCTCTTTGCTAAGTGTAATCAGAACATTTGTACCCCAAATCAATCATATTAGTGTCTCGAAACTAATTAGAGAACTTTCGGCATACCTCGGTTCGATTAGAAGACTCCCCTTTCTTCTTATGAGAATAAAGAATGGCGTTGAAATCACCAATCAAAACCCAAGGGAAGGAAATAGCAGTATTGAGATGAAGAAGAGGCTCCCATTACTTAGCACGTCAAGATGGAGTAGGATGCCCATAAACAGTAGGCAAAAAAAATAGAAACTTATTAGTTTGAGAGACCGAGATGAGAACAAATTGTTGATTATTGATCACCATCTCAATTTCATAAAAATCATCCCAAAAAGAATCCAGATACCTCCAGAAAAGCCCGTTGCTTCAACCCGATGAGAAAAAGGGAGACCAATTATACTAATACATCTATCAGCTTTAAGTCCACTGATTCTCGGCTTAAGAATAATAACAACATGAAGATTATGTTTCTTGATAAAACACTTCAGAGTTCTTACAAATTGGGGCTTACCCGCTCCTTGACAATTTCAAGAGAAAGTAGTCATTAAAAAGAAGAGAAGGAATAAAGGATACCTCGTTAATCCCGCAAATAAGGATCAACATCATCATTCTCACAAGGCATAAATTCCTCAATACCTCGTCTAAATACAAGTTATTGTTAGCTCGAGTTTCAGTATTTACTTCCAAAATGGGAACATCCACAATCATGGAATCATTCGGTGGTCTTCTTAGAAGCTGTTCACCCAAATTATCATCAGCAAGTACAACGCCCAAATTGGCAGACATGGAAATAGCTTCCTTGGTAATGCCAGTCTTGGATCCCATAACTTTAGACAACATTGAGTCAGTCGTTTCCACAACAGAATGATTTTTCTTGTTCAAAGTAGAAGGAAGGTTAACAATGGCTTTTTCCAAGACATGCCTATTTTTGAAATCAAAGAAATCTCCTAAAGTAGGCTTAGTAATTCTCTCTTTAGTGGATGGTCCGACATTTTCTTTGTTAGAGAAGTAAGATGGGTCCCTATTACTTCCATACTTACGACTCAAACTTCTGCCTCTGTTCGATGACCCCCTTTGCCAACGTGCGAGAATAAAATTCCCTTCTCGTAAAGAATCATGCACCGGATTAGTGTTTCTAGGAATAACCTGAACGGATTCTTCATTACCTCCTAGAATCTCGACATCCTTTTAAGCTAAAACTGAATATCTGGATCCCTGATTCTCATCTTGATCCTTGAACCCATGATTTTCGCCCTGATTACTTGGTTTCCGCCTCCGCTTCTCAACCACCATCCATGGACCGAAATCATCTTTCCCTGCCTTTGAGTTCGATACCGGAGAATTATTCTCATTATCTGGCAATTCCTTAAAGGAGCAATGAGTATCGAAATGACCATATCGACCACAAGAGAAACAAACTTTAGGAAGATTTTCATATTCAACTAATTGAACTTCACCATCAATCTCAAACTTTAATACAAGAGGTTCTATGAGATCAAGTGAGACTGCCACCCTTGCGAACCTAGCTCTTTCAAAATCACTTGTATTGAAGTCAATTTTAAGAACAGGACCCACCACTACCGAAATGGATTTTATCACATCTTCAGGGTAATACTGCAAAGGGAGTTCTGGAAGATGAATCCAGGCTATAGTCTTGCCTATATAAGGGTTCTTCACTCTAAAATTAGGAGTCCAAGGATGGACAAGTAGATACCAACCCATAATAACCTAGGGACCTCCTAAAATAGCATGATTGTAATCTACCTCGTTATTGAACTAGATCAGAAAAAACAAAACCCTACCAACAACAAGAGTTTTAGCCTCACCTAAGTTTCAAATTACACTAAGCCTAAAACAGAGCAACTTGTAGCCAATGTCTCTCCCAAGAAGACTAACAATCACAACATTGTCCAGATTTCTATTAATCTTGTTTGTGAGAGCTATGGAGATAGTAACTTTAAGAATATTACCTGTTTTATCAATCAAGACATTACCCTCCTTCACCGTAATCTTCTTGGCTGCCATAACATCTTCCATGGTCGACTCTAACACACCACCAGCCATCAAACAATCCCTGTATCCATGAGAGGCAACACCTGGGTCTCGATGTTTGACCTTCTTGGTTGCTCTATCTTCTTCCACGACATGCAAATTAAGATTCCCTAGAGGACTTGCCATATTCCGCAAGTCAAGCACGAGCGAGGAGGCGAACGATTTGGAAAGCAACTGGGCGAGCAATTTGGCAAGTGACTGTTACCCACTCTCTGCTTTGTTTTCACTTTTTGATCAGCTTTAGGAATCCTTTGATGACGAAGTAAACCAAAACAAGGTTTTAGACTTTTTTTGATTAAGCGTCTTATATATAGCGTGAGTTTTTATGCTAAACTCAAGGGTTAATGTGAGAAAATTTTGTTTTGAAACAACAATTTTTAGTAGAAAATAAAGGTTACAGTAAATATGAACAGGAGCTAATTGTTAAATCAGTCACAATTTGAATATAGGAAAAGAGTCATATATCAGCAAATAAGTACTTTGGCATTAACTACGATACTAAACTTATTACAGAAAAATCTGGACCGGTAACTAAAAGGGCCTCATGAACTAAAATCTCCTATGACAATCTGGACACCAAAATAAAAAGGCTAAATGAAACAAAGAACTTCCCTGCAAGAAAAAAAAAAAATCTTTGCTCCACTTTTCAGAAGACCATTGCTAAAACTGGAACCTCTGCTGAGAATGTAATGATGATGTGTAATCAAATTAATGAGAGAATATTATATATTTAAAAAAAGAAACTTCCCTTCATCTTACATTATGTCACCGTTCTCTGTTTGGGTATATACTTCAACTTCATGCCTTTCTCAGGCTTTATTCTGGATTTGACCTTACCAGCTCTCACGGTAGAATCATGCAGTGGTATATTAACTAAATGATTTGGACCAGTGATTAGAGGAGTTTTAGTATCAGAAAACTGGGAATCCACTGCTGAGGGGCTGCTCTGAACCTCGGTACAACCTGGAGGCTCAAAGTTTGGGGTTAGCACCAATTTGACATGCTCAGCTGATACGACATTGTTCCACCCTGCACAAGACATTGCCAGTTAGAATATTCTGCAAACGCGTCAAAAATTATTGTCAAATCTGTTGACAAATTCAACTCACTCCCTGCCAGAAAAGCTTTTGCTGCTTTGCTGGAGAACTGCAAACGTCCCATGAGAGGACTTTCCTCCATGGATGGATACATTTTTGGCATTTCGTTAGTGTCTTCCACAGAGCAATCTCTTGAACAGCTGTGACTGGATGACGGCTTGCCCTCACCCATACCGACAGACCTATCAACCTGGGATTCTCTACCACTAATATCAACCAGCACTGGACTTCTGCTTGCACATTGGCTGATGGGCCGCCAAAACTTTATTGTTGATCGGTTAGTGACACAATGAGCATCATCATGTCTAATCTTCTCTTGACTGATATTTTTCTTTGCCATTTGATGCTCCACCACAAAGTGATCTTCAATCTCATCCAAATTGGTATCATCAGAATGTTGACTATTCCCCAGTGTAACGGATATAGAGCCAATCATAACTTCCCCGTTCTTAATCTGATCTGGCTGACTTATTCCTTCAATTTGCACACCGATTCTTGACCTCTCTACATTATATTGAGGTTTTGATTTTCTGCTCCACTTCTTGATGCCATTAACTATAGGGACATGCTTCCCATCCCTTTGACTTCCATGGAAACCATTTGATAGGTGATTTCTTTGTGACTTTCCAGGCATGCTCCATCTAGAAACAGCAATATGCATGCAGCTATTTCCTTGATCCGTGAGCCTTTCAAAATTACCAGCATTCATATTAGAGTATTCACCATTAGACTCAGTTTGGAACCCCAGATCCACATATGCAACCGTAGCTGGAGGCAGATAGTCTTCAAAGGACAAGGTACCATGATTTGGGGGTCTATCTGAACCAAGTGTATCAGTATCAGATACAGATTCTTCAACTGTTGCTACAGCCTCCAGCCCATCATCACTGTGCTCCTTAGCATTTAACAGATCCCCTTGTCCTTGTTCCTTAGCTTTCAGCTCTTTATGCCTGAGTTTTTTAAGCCTCTTCCTCTCCAAAACCTCAGCTTGCCTGCAAAGGTTACCAAAAAATAAGTTTGGGCAAAATTTAGAAATTGATGTTGAAGCACATAATTTCAACCATCATTGCATGCCTGCTGTTAACAACTATCGTCATGTGCAGAGCTCTAAACCAAAGATGAAACCAACAAAATTATTCATCAGCAAACTAAGTGAACTATAATTATCTTCCTTCTCTCTTAACACCCTTAGCTTCCTCCATAACCTGTCATGCAAGCTAACAGTGAACTGTGGCCGTGTTGAAGAAGAAGTAGAAACTGGCAGTAGTGGCAAGCAAGGTAACATGTCAAAATTAATCATAATGTAAACAAACCTTCTCTGGGCAGCTTCCTCCTCCTCCACCAGCAACTTTTGGCACCTCAAAGCTTCAGCATCCTTGTCAGCAAGCCATGCTTTGACCTTAATCCAAAGATGAAAGGTATTTATTCACACCGTGATGGCAAGAAAAGTGCTAATCAGCAACTTCTGTGTGTGCAATAGCAAAAGGCCATATGTGTTGAACAAAGGTAAAATCAACTGCAAATGATTAGATATCGAAAGTAACTAACCAATTTCTGCTCCACCAGAAAGCTAGTGCAGGCCACTAAATTCTTTGTTTCAAGGCCAATCTTTGCAGCTTCTCCATCAAAGATATACTTTTGCATTGATACTGCAGCTCCACACAAGAATGTTTTTTCACTTGCATCATCAAGGATACCAAACAGTTCCTCAGAATTCAAAGGAAATCTTGAAGGCCCAGATTGGATTATGTCCTGCAAAAGATTGGTTATATTCTTGAATTAGAATGCAACACTAAAAAAATTTGAATCAGTAAATGAAACAATTAACAGGAAGAGGATGAGTTCCATTACCAAAAGGATAGAACCAGCCCTCAAGTAATATTGTGGAAGAGAACAAAATCCAGGTTTCCGAGTAAGTGTTGTCAAAGAATTCACAATCAAAGAACCTGGAACTTCCTAGTTGGCAATTAAGAAATGAAAGAACTCTTCATAAAGTAATCATGAGAATTATATATAGAAAAACAAAATTAAAGCATCTTCTAATGATATGAAAGCAACTACTTCAGGAATTGATTTTAGAAAATGAAAAAGATGGGGATTCATCAAAATGTAAGCCCAACATCCACACTCCGCTTCACAATAACATTAAACTGATTTCCAAACATATCATCTTTTCTCAGCCACAATGTAATAAAAGAATGGAAGTTCGAGGAAAATCAGTATTTGTAGATCTCTGTTAGAGACCAGTTGCTCTAATAGTGATTCAACTCCTAATACCGAAACCTGCACTTCAAGCAAACACACACAGCACAGAACAAGAACAAGGATGAAGTAGAAATGAATGGGATATCGGTAACTATTATTCCCTAGCTAGACTTTGAGGGCTAGCTGAACCTCCTTACAATCACCAATCACAATATCATAACTGAATGCCTATGCCTCCCCCCTATACCACCTTTTATTCCCTTCTCCTAACTAACTTCCACATGACTCATCTCTTTCCCTAATTTCCCACTTTACCCTCACATCCCCCTCACCCAGCCATTGCATTTGTATTCCTCCTCTTGCGATACTTGTGCTAGAATCTAGTCTCAACAGATTCCTATGCATCAAAAAGTATCGGACCTATGATTTTGTCTGAGTTATAAGTTATTCGGGAAAGATTGGTTAGCTTAAACTCCTAAAAGGCAAGTTCTAAGAGTTTATGCCCGTTAAAGATAGGTCTTAGCTATCAGTTCTCTTTGTGTATCTTAAAACTCTCTCTATCATATAACCGTTGGTTTATTGATATCCCCGTAACCCTCCAGCCAGGTTACCCATATTAATTAATGTTAACAATTTATTTATTTTTTAAATAAGTCATAATTTATATCTCTCATCTAAGTATCATTCGAAAACTAACATTAGAAAAATAAGGCTCAAATATAAAGTCTCCCTCTTATTTAAGACCGTTTTAAAAAGTTATAAAATAAGGTCTAATTTTTTAATAACCTTCTTTTTTGCCCAAAGAATAAAGATCTTAGACATGCTCATTAATACTATAATAGCATAAATATAAAAAGAATTTAGAAAAAAGACAATCATCCATTGAAATTTGGATTAAATTTATTATAGTTGAAATTGATTATTAGAATGGTTCAAATGATAATTAACTTTATGGACCAAATATGCTGAAAAAAGGGAAGAAAAGGAATATACATTGACAGAAATATATAGCAGACAAAGTAATGAGAGTGCAGGAAAACAAGTTAAAAAATGTGTATCCATAAAAATCCCAATAATCTGCAGGGAAAGAAGGAATGTGAAGAAGCTGCTGAGTAGTGTCAGGACAAACAGAAGCAGATATATAATGAAGATTACATCAAATGGGTGAATTTACATCGTCTTACGTTCCTATCATACTTAACTATTCCTTTCGCTTATTTTTCATGCAAATAATAGCTTAAAAAAAGAGCTATAGTTTGCCTCTTCTGCTGGGTTAGGACACGAATCAAGGAAAAATAACTCTCTTTTTTCAAGCAAATAATAGCTTTAAAAAAGAGCTATCATTTGCCTCTTAGGGCCATGCAAAGCTTTGGCTTGATCTTTACATCACGATGCGAATTACAGCAAGGCCAACGGCAGAAATGGAAACAAGAGTACCAATGCAATACTTTATAACATCATATTTTGCTGCTTCCAATTGCGCCCTTAAAGCGTGAATTTCCTGAAATTATCGCAAAAGTACAAAAAGTAAATCATCAGAATGTGCAATAGTTGGCTGTAACAAAGCCACAAGTCTCACTCACCCTATCAATCTTGTTAGTGAGGTTGGATGTTTCAGAATTCTGGTTTGCTAGCTGATCCTGCATTCTCCTGTACAGGTTGGACATCACATGAATATGAGCTTATGCCTTTATTCAGTTCACAAATACAACAAGGCCGTTTAAATTAACGCTTCCTTACCCCCTTTCAAGATTCAAATCCAACCGTTGCCCTGCAGTTACTTTGTCAATTTCATGCCTACATAGAAGTTAACAGCTTACCATTATGAGGTTCATTATCGTTTACCAACAAAAATGTAAAGCTTGCATCGCAGCTTTATAGTTCTGTACCTCAATTCACTGCGCATCTTCTCAATATCATTTCTAAGTTTTTCAGTCTCATGTTGCAACAAAGAAAAATGATGTTCCTGTATTTATATATCTGTCAGATAACATCAAAGACCAAGCATAAAAATTTTAACGTGTAAAGTTACAGCTCTGTATCACAAGTTGTGAGGTTCTAAAGGTGTGCCAACGAAACTGAGCTTACGAATTTTACATATGCTAAAGATGGCTCAAATAAATGAAAACACAACATCCCCCGCCAAAATTCCCTAGCTTTGTCAATTTCTGTTTCTACCAGTTTTGCAATTGATTGAGTATGGTTATGTTTTTCAATTCAGGGGTTTGATCACTCGGGCACCAAAAGGAGCTTTAGTTCTTCTGCAAAGAAGAGAAATACAAAGGCTCTAATCTCTCAATGAAACTTTTTGAAGAAATGCAGAAAACAACAATCATCTTGCTTATTCATGGAACTAACAGAATTTCTTAGCTCACACTAGATAGGACCATGGTGGAGAAAAGAAAAGACTAAAGTACAATAAAACAGAGTAAACAGCTTCACAGTTTATCGTATTAACAAAGGTCTATAGACCGAAATGCAAAATGTACCACCATATGACCATCAATTAGGGGGCCAAAATGCACAGAGAGGTTAGATATAAAATGATTTGTGGGACTGCTTTAGCCGGGATCTTCACCATAAAGCACCCATCAACAGTTGATTTGATCATTTAAATGAATTACACCTGTCACTTTGCAGAACATTTATAATTCTGCTGCCAGAAAGCAGAGAGATTGGTAAGTTCCGAATCCAACAAAGTTCAGATTTAGATATAAACCAAGGCATGATATGGTGAGAGTTCTGTTCTGCCTAGAGCTGTTAACAATACGGAATCGAAGCAGACGGTCGTTTAAACTTTCATTTTCAAAATTTATGACGAAAAACTAGCCCACCGCTGTCTGATAATGGAGTTAAGAATCTTGTAAGTACCTGCAAGCTTTGCACTTCAGTTTTAAATTTTGACAACTTGGTTTCTTGAATCATTTCACTCTGACAATAGAACGAAATCGCACATTAATAACACAATCCTAGTCCACTTTGAATCGCATGACACGTTAATAAAACATTTCAAAACATCAATCAAACACGACAAGAAAAACTGCTTACTTTCTCCATCTCAGTCTTGGAAACAACCGTAGTAGCAACATTTTCCAAGCTGTCGTTCAAAACTTCAGTTATCGAAGTTGTTATCGCCTCAGCTTGCTTCGAGGGCATGCCTTCTACCTCCAATTTCTTCACCTGAACACAGAAGCAGCAGAAAGTTCAAAACTTTGCCAACTTATATACTATCAAGCATTCGACAATTAACTCTTGAAAACAGACACAAATTGAGAAAGAAAAAAAAGTTGCTGATATTACAAGAGCCAAAGTATCAACAAGAAACAATCTCTTCCTATTAGATTCCACGAGCTGAGAAAAGGGTCTACGTAGAGAAAGGGAAGCCAAGAAACCAGATGAAGCTTCTGCAAGAGCAAGGCCAAAATTTGCACTTGTACCCAAAAACGACTCTCCCGCGTAGCTTCGGATTTGAGTTAGTCGTCTACAAGAAGCCGCCATTTGAGGTTGCAGAAGCAGAAGTCGGATAAACACAAAAGTATATTAACAAATCCCCAGAAAAATTAGAGCTTTAAGCAACTACCGGGGATAAAAGAAGATGGAGAGAAAGAAATGAAGGCTGGGGAATCATATGCAGGGGAATTTGTTGGATAATTATAGGCGATCCTTTTTTAATAGAAGTTCACGGCCATTGCTATACATTGGTGTATAATTATACATACATACGTAGAGAGAGAGAGATTCCGCATATGTCTCCTTGCTCAATTAGGCGTGTTTTTATTGGTTTTTTAAATTTTTAAATTTAATATATTATTTATATATTTTTATTTTTAAAT
>JAOTAZ010000007.1:24554702-24568334 GCA_025629785.1 Erythroxylum oxycarpum | reverse complement strand
TCTTTTGTGTATTACCGATATGAAAGAGTGTGAAAATATATTTTTCATAAATTTATAAATTTGATATATGATTTTTTTCTAATAAAAATATAAAAACATATAATTTCCAAAAGAATATAAAATATATACAAAATGACCCAAACTTTCTCGCGAGGTTGAAACGGTACACATATAAGAAAGCCAACCGGTAACTTCAGGCGCCAAATTTCAAAGTCATATTTGAAAACTCATTTTGTGAACTGATGCGAACTCGATTCCTCAACACCGATCATTTTGCCTCCATCAAAACCCTAAGCTTCCTCAATCTCCCACTCGTGAACTTACCTACTCCAGGTCTCTTCAACTTCGAAGAACATCTCAGTAGTTTCGGTCCTGTCGTAGATGCTCTTCCTCGAGAGATCGATGAATTTCCGATTGACGCAGCTCTCTCGAAGTTTGTTAACGAAGTAGTTCCTCAGTTTCTAGACGTAGAGTTTGGAGATCTCGATCGTTTTTGTCTTCTAAATGACAACCTAGGCGCTATCGAGGTAAACTGCGGAATTTAGATCATTTGTTTTGATTAGGAGACGTATCGGTTTTTGTACAACGTAAGTTTGACGATTATTCTGTGAAAAATGAGTGATCTTAATTTTAGTCTTCTTTGGTCCTTTTTGAGCTTGGTTAGTTTATCGAAATCTGTATTCTCAAATGGATTCAAACTTTCTTTAATTTATCCTTAGTTGAAAGTGTTTGACTCTGTTCGGATCATGTACTTTTGGTTTCTTAAATTTCCTGCAAGTGTAATTTTCAGTAGCTTGAACTTTTGAGCTTTGATAATTTGATGTTCCTAAGCGAAAGAAATGAAGATTCTGTGGTATTGTCCTGCAGAAGAATACTATCTACATCTTAACTTCATGTTTGTTTTTTGTGGTTTTTCGTTTAAAGTTGTATTTAATTGCAGAAAGAAAACAGTACTGTGGATGCCAAGCATGGACGCAGGTTGGAAATCATCCAGTTTGAGCAGCCACAGGTCGACCTGTTCTTGGTAAAATGGCAGTAGTTAAAGCATGCGGCTGTGGATACATTTTGCTCTGCTAGTGGTGTGATTTCATGCTTATCTTATTTTGTGTTGTTTTTCAGGAGAAACCATGCTTTTCTGAGGAAGCGTCAGGGACAGAAATTTTCACTAAAGTTCAAGAGATTGAGAACAATATGGTGAGTATCTGATCGTTCTGTAACTCTTATTTTCAATTGTTACATGACTGGTGTTTATTGTGCACGGTACAAGCTGCCAATCTATTTCTCTCCAGGTTATATTGATACTTGATTTGGAATTTTCTATCTACAAATTTGATTAAAGTATATATCTTATCTTTCAGGAATTGTTCAATCCGGCACATGAAATTCAGTATGATGACAAGGCTCGAGCATCAGTGTTTTCGGTTGAAGATGTTGCTTTGGAGTGCATGGACCAAGAAACATGTTGTCTCCCGGAAGATGAAGCTTCTGATCAAAAGTTATTACAATTCTGCCATTACACTTTTCCTCTTTTAGAAGTGGACGAGACCAGTCTTAGAACTTTCACAGAGCACTCCATTGAAGATGAACTTGTTTCATTTCTTGAGAATATGTATTCAGGGTGGACTTCAAAGGACTTTCCAGTTATTGATCAGAAGCTGTTGGGTTCGCTTCATCATGATACGTTGGATTTTCTTTCAAATGATGCTCTAGAGCAATGCCATAAGTCTGAGTTGGCAAGTGTCGACAAATTCATTGGAGTGGACATAATAAGCTTGGTAGATACTGTACACTCCAGAGATGATTCAACAGATTGTTTTCTGTCTACGAAACCTGTTTTTGAGGAGTTCACATTTCTTGATGAGGACTCATGCCAGCTTTATGAAATATTCTTTGAAATGCAAGCAATAGATGAGCCAAGGACATGTCCTTTGATGTTCAGGACGGATATGAACTTCAAGGATTTCAGTGAACTAATTGTTAGTCCTGAGCTTACTCTAGCAGATGAAACATTTAAATCAATGCCCATACCCACACTTCCTGACTGTGATAAGATGATGTCATCATACTCTATAGCCGAGGAGATGCTTACTCGACTTGAACCACATTCAATATCTGCATCTAATGGGATTTACTTGGATTGGCATCTTCTAGAGGAAGATAATTCAAGCATTAGAATTCTCTCCTTTTATCAAGAGGAGTTGACTTCGCACTATAACGATCTTGATCAGGAATGTTTTGGTAGTGGCGAGCTAAATATGGATTTTATTTTATGTGATGATGCTCCAGATGCACCAAAAGCAGAAGAATATGAGGAATTACCAAATATGCCTTACTTTTTGAACAATCTGCCTCCGGTAGTCGATTCATCTAAGACGTTGGATGACAAACATCTAAAACTAGGAGGTGCAGGACAATTGGCTGAAAATGATGCTGAGAGGGCACCCTTGTTGTCCAATTCTATGTTGCACTTTAGTGATCTTGATTTCTTCTTAAATCCTGGAAAAGCTACAGCTGGGGAAAAAAATAAATCTATGGTCGAGGCACCTGGTATTAATGTTACACCTGCAGATCCTAAGGTGAATTTCTTTAGGCATGCAAATGCTTGATATAACTTTTTGCTTTGACCAAAAATTGAACTAAAGACACCTTTGCATAAATTGTTGTTTCTCTTCTTATCTAGGTCCCAACTCCAGATATACCACTTAAGTTGTTTCTCTTTTCAAAATGCTAGGTTTCTTGGGCTGGCAATATTGTCAACTTTTCATTTCTTTATTGCTTGCTCATTCTTGTACAACCATAACTTATTTGACCAATTCAATGTCAGGAAGAGCAATCTCCTTCCCTTATTTATTCAGAAGCGATAAAGAACCAAAAGATGGAGAACATGGAAAGAGCTATTTTGCTTGAGAACAAGCATGGTTTGAGGTCTTCCAAAGCTTCAGATGTAGCAGAAGCTTTTTCTATGCCAATGCCAATTCTTCCCGTGCCCAGTGTAATGAAATCTGAGCAGATTCAGTGCGATGGAGCTTCCTTCCCTCGAACCATAATTATTGTCAACACTCAAAATTTTGAAAAGGAAATGATTGTATCAAGAAGAAATACGTACCAAAAAATTCTTGCGATGGAGAAAGAAGGAGCACAAGTTGTGGAACGTGACCTAAATTTCCCTGTGGATCTTATTATTAGTTCTGCAATTTGCTTGGTGTGGTATGATTGCAGGAATATTGGAAAGAAAGCAACAGACGAATATGAAGCTTCTTCATGCTTGTCATTGTGCATCGAGAATATAGCTACAAACATTATGACATGCCTGAGCTTTACTTTCAGTGGCTGTATTCTGGTAATTGCAATCAATCACTGATTATGAACTACGATTTCTCTTCAACCTGTTCAATTTGTTGAGTAATTCAGTCTTGAGAAGAATTGAATTTGTTTTCCTTTTTTTCCTAAGGGAGTGCTTCTGTCAACTCAATAGTATGCTGGAGTATGTTCCATTTCAATCTATTACTATCAAATTGGATGTATTGATAACTAATTAAGAGCTGTAACTTCTGTCTTCAGTTTGCCTTTTCTGTACTTGAAGGTTTTTCATCATTGACTATCAAAACTTGATCATCGTCGTGTTTTTATGGCTCCATCAGATTCTGCTGTCTTTATCATGATAACATGCTTACAGATGCAGGTGTTCTCTATCCAGTATGAGAGTTTGACTGTGGTTTAATAAGCAGACATAACTCTTAAATTGTTTAAAATAACATATAGTGGTGTAGAGGATATCATAACAAGACTGAATGATGTTTGAACTGTGAAGAAGTCTTTCTTGGAATGCTCTTGCCAGAAGCTGCTACTCGCAGTCAATTTTTATATGCAAAAAGTGATTTTTAATATGTTCTATCCTGCAGGTATTTGAGGGTGAAATTGGCTTCCTGTCTACAGTAATGGAATCCTCAGATGGACTCTATGCAGCAGCAGCTAGCCTGGGAATAGATTTTCAGCTCTTTTGTGCCTATTCATCAGAATTGACAGATGAAATTATTTTAAGCAGTATTTTGTATGCCACAAAGCAGCAGACCTGCCTATATCCTAGAATGTTGGAATCAGAAACTCTAGCAGAATCATTTCTTACCAACTTTCCTTCAGTCAACACATTAACTGCTCACGCAATTCTGTCTTCTGGAGTTAAGCTTATTGAATTTCTTGAGTGGTCACACGATCGCAGGATCCTTGCGGTCCAGCGCCATCATATTCCTGATGAAAGTGTTGCTCTTTTCAGTTCTCTGTGTAGATATGGTGAAAGAGAAGACTCTAAATCCGTTGTGACAGATTGCTCTTCTTCCATGTCTTCCTATCTTGATTCAAAGAAGCATCGCTTAAATGTTGATTCTGAAAGTAGAGGACAAAAATACATCTATAACAATCAAACGATGGACATTAATGTCGATCACGTAAGGCAGTCTGAGCCATTGAATAAATTCCCTACTGACAAGGATGGTTATTCTGAAATATTTAGGCGAGAACATCTTTGGATATCGAAGGATTCCGAGATGTTTGAAGAGTTTAAATGGCTTGATCAATCTATGACAAATGGGTTTTGTCAAAATCAGAAACAGATTATTGGAGGAATGGTAGATTTCTCTAATGAGTCTATGCCAAACGATTCTCACAACCTCGCCGGGCCACGGTTATTAAACAACGAGAAGTTGTTGGACCAGAAGCAACGAAAGGAATTAACTACCGGAAATCAATTTGGGAATCTACGCGAAGAGTTCATCGGTGATATCATAGATCTCGATGATTGTCCTTTATCAGAAAAAGCTGTTCCTCGAGCGAACTTCTCATCTTGGCTGACCCAAATGGAGCGAGAATCCACAAGAAAGTCTAGAGGGGCGGGAAATTATCCCACTTTTCCAAGGGCTTCCGAGATCGACTTGGAGTTAGATTTGTGGACTACTAAATATGACCGTGAAAGTTTGCTAGAAAACAATGATCCTGCTGAGATTGGTGAAAATAAAGACCACCCGCCTTTCAAACAGCAAAATAAGCTCTTCTGTGATGTAATATCTCAGCGATCTACAGAAACATCAAACGGGTTGTCATTTAAAGAGCAAATATCACATGATGGTGTAACACCGCTTTCCAAAGCAATTCACTCTACCCATTTGCAGCCAGGTTCACCCTGGACAATAGAGTTCCTGAATAGAATCAGGGAGAAGAGTAGATTGCGGCAAAACTCCCTTCCAGCTAATACCTCTAGCCCAAGTATTGGGTTTACGTCAAGTTTACCGAAAGCTATTAAGAGAAGAAGCCCTTCTATTCTAGAGTTTTTTAGGTACCAGGGAAGCAACGGTTCAAGGAAGATACAGCAGAAAAAGAAGCAAAAGCAGTCTACAAGAATGTCATGCTCGTCCAAGAATGAAAGAACGCTTGCTCCCATACTTCCAACATGGACACCTGCTGATAAGAGATCGAGACAGGTATGAGATACTCACGCCTCCTCGTACATGTCCGTTCACGGGTGTGCTGATAGAAACTCACTTTGGTGACAATACTATGCAGACTCTATCCTTCGCTACAACGGAGAGTGGAAAACAAACTAAGCTGGTCTGGACCAATGGAAGTGCCCGGAGTCCCAAAAAAAAGTTGCGCACTCGATAATTCGAACATTAGAAGCAATTTTGATGTGAAATGCATCAGAGGTACGTTACACCAATCCTCATTATTCTTCTAGATTTTCTCCTGAATGTTATGTATTGGTCTCTCTGTTGGTCAGAACACGGCAGTGATATCGCAAGCTTCTAACTTTAAATACCCATCGCTAGTTATGATGCATGATTTAGTTGAAGCTGTAGCCTTTACTGATAATTCTGTATATCCATTCCCGGAAATCTGGTACCCTTTGCTTTACTGGTGTAACATAAATTTAACCACATTTAATTACAGTTAGAAGTGCTTAATCCATTTCACCTTTGTGTCTGGCATAAGTTGGAATTAGGAGTAACGAGTCAAAACAGAATTTTACTGTATATGTCAGTTCCGAAGGTTTGTGTTCATTACTTCTTGGACTGTCAAAATTAGCTGCAATTACATTTTCATACTTGAGGAAGAAGACTTGCTGCACGGCGAACTCTTCAATAACTTCTTCGGCTCTGCTTCAGTTCTGTTACGAATGTCTTACACAAAGGATGAGCTAGTTCTTCCCATTCCTGAGATTGCGTATAGTCATGACAAGCTGTTGCCTTTCGCCTTCTACCATTGCAAATTTGAGGCTCAGTTCAGAATATCTCTCTTGCATTTCTTTTAACTCGGTCTCCATAATTAGATTTCTTTCCTTTAGCAGAGCGATTTCGTCCAAAAATTCAGCAAGGTCAGATTCATTCCTGTCAGGATAGTGCTTGAAGTTTCAGTCCAAACATAACTTAAAACAAAGCCATAAGGCGATAATAAAAACATAAATCCGAACATTGTAAGGTGAATCATGTCAAGACAAAAGGAAGATTTATCTACTTATCACAACGAAGGATGAGGAATTCTAGTGGATACACCAAAATTTCTCAAGAACGCAAGTAATTTGAAGCGTAAAAAAGGACCTCAATTATACCTTTCAAGTTTTGGTATAGCATCCTCTTTTGTAGCCGGCTTGCTCTTTGTAGTGCTCCTCTTTGACTGTGGGAAATCTTGTACGGTATTTGCTTCCGCGGATTTCTTGGCATTATCATCATTTCCTTCAACACATGCCAGCTCGTTTACCTTTTGCAGCTCATCCGTCAATTGGAGGATTTTCTTTTCAAGTGTTTCTTTCTGAAGCTTTTCGTTGGACAAGCAATGTTTTAATGTCTTGTGCTGAGTTCTAAGGCTTTCCATTTCCGATAAGAGATCCTTGATTATTGTCTCCTTTTCCTCCTTAAATGACCTTAAGATCCATAGTTCTTCTTGCGTTTTCCCAGCTTCCTTCTTATCCAATTCAAAATTTCTTTGCAGTTCATCCCTTTCTCTCTTTGAACTCTCTAACAGGGTGTATGTTTCTTCAAGTGATATTTTCATTTGTTCCAATTGATTTCTTAACTGAACATCTTGGTTTGAATGCTTAGTGACATCATTGTCTTCTTTGATGGGTGTTTGAATTTCTGTCGTGGAGGCCTCTTGTTTTTCTTCTTCACACTTAACACCTTGCAATTGCTTCGACATATATTCTACTTCCAGGGACATCTGATCTACGAGTTTGGGTTTTATATCTAAATGAGTCGATAGCTCTTCCATCCTTGTTTTGTTCTGATCCTTAATTAGTACAAGCTCTGCAGCAGCTTTTTGAAGCTTGTCTGCCAGAATTTTGTTCTGCAAGTGCAACTCCTTCGCTTCAGCTATTGCTTTCATAGTCAGTTTCTCATTCTCGTCAAACTTACTTGCCATTTCCACAGAAAGTTTTTTAAATTCCTCTTGTAAACGCTCTGCTGTACTAGCATACTTCCACCTTGCCTTCCTCAAAGCTTCTTCTGCACGGATTGCTCTCTGTTCTTGCTCAATCTTGGCATGTGTCATGACATCCAGATCATTTTCGAATCCTTCTAACTGCTTCTCTAGCTCTTTCTCCAATCCTTTGACCTGGCTTTCAAGTTCATTGACCAAAACCATGGATTCTGATAATTCTTGTGTTTGCCTCTTTAACTTCTCTTCTAGCCTATGCAATTGCAACTCAAGTTTTGTGGTTGTGGCTGCAGATTCAGCGCATTCGCGCTGTCTTCGTAGTTCTTCTATCTGGTTTTGCCCTAACTTGGAAGAGATAACATGATTTTCCTGTTTCAAGTCCTCATAGTCTTGGATGAGTTGTTCAATATAATTCTCTTTTTTTTCCCTGTCTTCTCTGTACATCTCTATTTCATTACTCAGGTCTGTGATCTTTTGGTTCAGTTCATCAAATTCACTGGTATCGTGTTTATGGCCATCTATCCTCTCCAATTCAATGACTGCTAGTTGTTCTTCATACTCTTTCACATTGCATTGGCACCTATTCTCAACATCATTCTTTCTTAACTCTAGCTTGTTGGAAAGAGAAGATATTTCTATATGTTTTTGCTCCAACATTTCATCAAGATCTTGGACAGCAAGAATCAGCTCAGAATTAGAATCTTGTGTTTTCTGGAGTTGCATTTGAAGATTGGTCTTAGTATCCTTTTCATGAACGAGTTCTCGCCTGATTTCTTCTACCTTAACCCTAAGATCCTTGTTCTCAGCTAGCAATTGTTTCAGCAATTCTTCTGCTCCAACAGATTTCTGCGAGGATTTGAGCTTTTCACATTCTACTTCAAGTGCATCTTTCTCCTTTTTGAGGTCTGCAATCTGTGTTGATAACTCATGTGCTGTTTTGTTCTCTTTCATAATCTGTTTCCGCAAAGACTGCATTTCCAGTTCTGTTAAGTCTGATTGCCTCATTAGGTTGGCTATTTCTGTTTTTAGTTTTTCAACAGTATCGCTTGAACTGTCCTGTGATTCTCTTAGAACATTTTCTTCAAGACTGTTTGTCGAGTCAAATAAACTTCCATCTGAAGCTGAAACCAGCGACCATTCTGTGCTTGATCTTCGATGGAAACGATTCTTCGGAGTGAAAAGGTTTGAACCCATAGTTGATCTGAAACTGCCCTCTTCTTCATTCTCCAAGCTCCTGTCCTGTCATATGATTAAGAAATGGTTTAGTTATAATCTTGTACAATAGGCTATCTGTAAGATTCAATATAAACTAGCCTGGAGTTCTGTGCTGCAAGAGAGAGCGACTACAGATGACATTAGACCTTACTTCAGCAAAACTTTCATTATTTCTGTCTTTCTGGTTCATTTGGCTCTTCATGCTTACATCATTGGATTCTCCATTGTCCTCAATGTATCTGAGATTATATTCTACTATTAGTCATACTTGTAGAAAAAGGGTTTACAGCTTAATTCA
The DNA here is from genome assembly GCA_025629785.1 of Erythroxylum oxycarpum. Classification (NCBI taxonomy): domain Eukaryota; kingdom Viridiplantae; phylum Streptophyta; class Magnoliopsida; order Malpighiales; family Erythroxylaceae; genus Erythroxylum; species Erythroxylum oxycarpum. The sequence continues at coordinate 24,559,399 of JAOTAZ010000007.1, read as the reverse complement.
ATCAAGGAAGTAAATCGCAACAAAAAGAGGACACGGTATGCTAAATGAGCAGCGGGTATTCATCTTGACCTTTGATCAATTCCTTCCTCTATCCTTTGGATTGTCACCTGCTCCAATGTTGAGTTCGAGTCAGTGAAAGACAAAAAAACGTAAATGAATAAATTTGAATTTAAAGAACTATACTCAGCCAAGAAAGGCAATCAGTTAAAATTCTTTGTTCGTATAGGTGTTGAGTTGGGGGTCGAGAGCTATTCAAGAAAGCTAGAACTAACATTTAGAACTGCTCCAGAGTTTGCGAACTTTAGAGGGAGAGTAACGGTCATTGGCTCAGTTTCATCGGCAAATTCTGCAAAATCAATAGAAGCTTCACCTAGATAAGCCGATTTTGATGAGCCCTGCGAAAATTACATGAAACATATATCAACTATGACGATTAACAAATTTAAACTGTGAGAAAATAGGAAAAATCTCTGAGAGAGTTCCTTATACCGTACACTGGAAACAATGAAATGATATATTTTCTCATGAACCTTTCCAGTTTTTAGCTCCTTCACAAATTTCACCGTTACATAAACAGGCTTTTCCCATGTACAGGTTCCATCCTGAGCTGCGGTTTTCACTAGTTTGAATGTTGGCTTTCCAACATCCGCTGGCATCAGAGATACAAATAACGTAGGATTCTTCAACTGTGGCACCTGAAACGTAGATCCTAAACAAGGTAACCACTTGTCTACTAATTGTGGGAGAAACTTAATGAAATCGCCAACAGAATGTGTGCCACTACAATTACCTATCTACTAACAAGGCTACCAATGTCGTTAAAACAAACCCACTTATGATTCAATGACAAGATTTGCCGGTTAAACAGTAGTACCTGGGTTGCCTGAAACTGCAATTTGAAGACCATTTTGATCTTTTTCTTTTCGATCCTCCATGACTTGAACATTTCTAGACTTTGCCCTGGATGCTCACAGAATCTTCATAGAAAAGGCTCCCTATGAAGATCAAAGATCAAAGACTCAATTTTTGCTTCCTACACCAGAAATCCCTAAAAACCCAATCTGTCGAAAACCCTAAATCTCAGCAAACAAACAGAAAGGTTGAGGAGAAAACCATGGATGAGTACCGACCTGATTCATGACGTCGGGGTTAGCTTCAAGAGGAAGCCACCTCTTAGCAGAAATCGACTCCTCGATGGCACTTTGAGACTGAACTCCTCGATGGCACCGAAATCGACTTCAAACCTTCCCTCTATTTGGTCAACTCTCCTTCGTTGATGGGTGGGAGTGAACGGAAGACGATCGCGTGTGGGTGAGCGGTGAGAAAAAACGAAGGATAGTCTGGAAAGCAATGAAGAGAGAAGGAGAAGCCTTTTGAATCTGGAGACTTGAGAAGTGAGATGCGAGAGAAAGAGAAGCCTCTGGAATCTGGAGACTTGAGAAGTGAGTTGTGAGGGTATTTCCGAGACTCCACACAAATTATGAGCTTATTGGTACGAAAACGCTCCTATTTGGAGCTGGTGGAAAAATAGCTGATTGGGTTAAATCAGCCACCCAATCAGCTGTTAACCAAACAAGCTTATTAATTTTTTTTCAAAGTCAACCAGCTATTTGCACCTTGACCAGCTAAAAAAGAGCTGATCAGCTCTTTACCAAACACACCCAATGCAAAAATTAAGAACTTGGACATCTTCGTAACTGCTCTAAGAAAGAATTAAGTGCTCGCGTACCTATCAAAAGATGTCATCCGATTAATTAGTAAATGGAAGCAAGCCAACCACGTTAAACACTTCCCAGGTATAAAACTTTTACAGGCTGTTTGGAAACTTTCGAATTGAATTCAATTACATTAATGAAGTTAAGATTGAATTCAATTTACATTGTTTGGAACAAATTTAGTAATATAAAAATTGAATTCAATTACACTGTTTGGAACAAATCCAATAATATTAAAATTAAATTCAATTACACTATTTGGAACAAATCCAATAAAATTATAATTGAATTTAATTATTTTATATGAGACATTTACCCCTGACTAAAAAATAATATTATCCAAAATAAAAGTCATTTTAGATAGATTTTAATTATTCAAAATAAGTGTCATTTTTGACATTGTATGCATGTTTAGAATTTTACTTCCAAAGGTACTCTTTAAATTGATTTACAAAGACAGTGGGGGTTGAACCCACACATAAATTCAATTCGTTGCCTTTTTTAGTTCCAAAAAATTGATTTGAATTCAATCCCATGATTGCATTCAAATCACGGCTTTCCAAATAGCCTCTTAGTGAAAGAATTGGATGAATTTGTTAATATCATTATGTTTATGATAGCGATGTCACCGCAAACTTCAACCATCATAAGATATATCACGAAAGTATAGATAAATCAAACATCTATGTGATGTGGCGTGAAATAAATAGCAGACTACAAAGACTTAGCTGTGGACAAATGAAGCTTAGTTGGAACTTGGAAGGTTTGAGACTGTTTTTTACAGCTTTATAACCTGTCCAGCAAGGGTTTGAAACCCAGATCGAATATTGAACTGAAGGTTTTACTGGTCACTAGTTCGACCGATTCAACCACCGATCGAATCGGTGTGACGTCATAATTACATAATAATAATATTTAATTATATATGATTCAGTCAGATTTTGCTAGGGCTGAACGTTATTGCTTGGATCTATGATTCTGTTTGACTTCGGCTAAAGAATACCTGCAAAACAAACAAGGCACGCCGGGGGTTGATTCCCAGAAGGCCCCTCCGACGCTCAAGTCAGTCTGTTTTTAGAGGGAATTGGTCGCAGAGAACAGAGGAAACTAGAGTTGTTATCTCGTACCTCTATCATGGTAGAATAGTACCTTATATATGACATGAATGCTAGGTTTAGGTATTCACGTAGATCTTTAAGTTTGCATGGGAGACTAACGCTTGATAGACCGTGGACGTGTGGAGATGGGCTTGGACCTAACATAGCCAACCCAACCATAAGCCCCCCTACTCCTCGAGACTGAGCCAAGGGAAGGGTCGAAGGAGTACATAAGTATGAGACAACGTGTTTCTCAGGTAGCTCATGCTAGGCCCAATCGATCGATTACGTTGTGATGCGACCGGTCGAGCAGGTGTAATGTCTCAGCGGACCGGTAGAGGATAACCGATCGATCGGCTGTAGCAATATGGCAGGTCGATCGTGTGTAACGACAAGGTCAGTCAGGGGAGCATAGTAGCGGTACCAATCAACTGGATGGCTAGACTTAAATAGAGCTCTAAGCGTGATCATTACTGACGGTTCGCGTTATCTAACAGGTTGTCACGTACGTCTTTCTGGCTGCTATACAGCTGTCGGGTGCATCCTTTTTACTGCTGTACAACCGTCGGCCATCAGGTGCATCCTTTCAGTTAGTGTGCCATTCTAGATTTCAAACAACCTTAATTCACCTCAGCTCAGATTCTGACGCGTGTCCACTTTGGCTCGGATGTTTGCCACGCGTCAAGCATTGGTTGGAACGTCCGTTCGGCCAATCTTCTATAAATACTCAGGATTGAGAAACTACAGATTTTCTTCACACTTATTCTGTTTTTGGACTTGCCTTCGGTTTTCATTATCGTCTTCTTGCTTTCAGTCTCCAGAGTTGGCTTTCGATCGTCGCTGAAATCCCTGACTTCAATCATCAAATTAGGTACGTTCTTTTTCTGCACTTCCTCCTCTAAACTTCTTTTTATAAGAATGTCGTCAACCAGTCCTAGACATGGAGTTAGTCCTAGGGGTGAAATCGCTGAAAGGGCCTTGCAGACAATCGGGCCACTTGAAATGTTGGTGGAAGTAGTGGAGGCGCCGGAGGCCGGCGGGAATGAGGTGCCCAAGGTTGGGGGAACTGAGGAAGCTGGGGCTAGTACCCGGAAGGATGGGTAGATTGTAGAGAAACCGCCGAGTGACCCATCGACGATGACCGCAGTAGAGTTGAATCGGTCTGTTATTAAGAATAACATCCCTGCGGCGTGGAGACCCAGGCTAGCTGCTGAGAACGAGCGGATTCATAGCAGTCCAGGAGGGTATTTTGCTGTGTCGGACAGCTTTTTCTCAGTCGGCGGTATGAAGCTCCTGTATCCTCCAATCATTGACGAGCTGTGCTGCGCCTATCAACTAAGGCCTAGCCAGATTCCTCCGAACAGCTGGAGGTTTATCAACGGTCTAGCCCTACTATGCCATCAATTTGGATGTCCCCCGTCGATCGACATTATACGCCACTTCTTGCGGATGAACCAAAGCTCGAGCGTCGGGGTCGGGTCCCTCACCTCCAATATAGAGATGCCCGTTATCGTCCTGCTGGAACCGCTTCCAAAGTCCAAGCTTGGCGGACGAAGTATTTCTTCGTGAGATCCCTCGGATTGTCCTTTGAGTCCAGGTCGTGGAGGTATCCCTTAGCTGAGCGATGGAACGACCTCTCGAGCTTGTGTCTCAACAAAGAGGAGTTGGAGGTGGTCGACCGCATCAAAGTGCTCGAGCGGTATGACTTCGATTCCCTCATCCGGGGATATCGCGGGGGAGCCTCAGCTGACTCATTCTTAGCCGACCTCCCGCCCCAAATTAGCAGGCTAGGAGAAGAAACTACCCCCTCTGGTTGACTTTTCGTGGTTGAGCTACTTACTGTATTTATAAGTATTGGTTCCAATTTCTAATCTGCTTTTCTTGT
>JAOTAZ010000007.1:24507240-24519613 GCA_025629785.1 Erythroxylum oxycarpum | reverse complement strand
TTAAAATAATAATAACAATTATTATTATTGTTATTCGTGATTAATTTGAAATTGTTATTATTATTATTTGTTAATTTCTTAACTAATACAAACCATTCATAATAAAAGTACCAATGAAATACATATTACTAATCATATTAAGAATTAGGGGCATGTTCGTCATTTGCACTATTTTTTCGTTTTGTCCCCCGCAACCAAATATATTCTGTCCTAGGGACGGAAACAGTTTTCTCTGTTCTGTTCATTATAACCAAACACCTCACTATTCCCAGTTTCTGTTTGGTTTTGTTTCCAGCTACCGAAGACAGCAACCAAACGTAGCGTAAGAGTTACATTTCAAGTTGAATCGAACATAAAAACTCATATAAAAACTTAGTTCCAAAGTTAAAAATAAAAAATATTTAATATCAAGTAATAATAATAATAATTACAATTCAATACAAATCCTGCTAAAGAGCTCTAAAAGTAGACAATCTTACTCTTGATAAAGAAATTGTTTTAAGCACACTCACATTATATATATATATAAAATAAAATAAAATAAAATATTGATTTAATATCCAATTAAATTTAATCAAAATTGGGGACTAGGCTTTAATGAGATGCCTACATGAACTAAAGCTCGCCAAGTACGTATGTTGGGCGATTACATATATTAACCGAACAAAGGGAAGTTCCTACACGAAGGCCTTGATGGGCAAGGAAAAGCAGCAAGTCATTTCCCGCTTTTTCGCTCCTAAACCCAAAACCTCGGATTCGCCACCGCCGGCGACCAACCCCATATCTTCATCTTCGTCATCAAACCCACCTCTGAAAATCTCTGCCACCGTCTCGTTCTCTCCCGCCAAGCGCAAGCTCCTGTCTTCACACCTCGCTTCCACTCCCAAAAGACCCAAACTTTCTCCTCATACTCAAAGGCCAATTCCTAACCCATCTCTTCACCAGAAGTTCATTGATAAACTACTCGAACCAATCCCTGAAGATCCTCAACCCCAAATCTCATGCCACAGTGACTCCGTAAAGTTCACTCCTTTAGAGCAGCAAGTGGTGGACCTCAAAGGCAAATACCCAGATGTTCTTTTGATGATTGAGGTTGGTTACAAGTACCGGTTTTTTGGGGAAGATGCAGAGGTAGCGGCGGCAGTGCTTGGAATTTATGCTCATAAAGATCGCAACTTTATGACTGCAAGCGTGCCAACTTTTCGATTAAGTGTCCATGTTAGAAGATTGGTGAGTGCAGGCTATAAGGTTGGTGTTGTTAAGCAAACTGAGACAGCTGCTATTAAGGCACATGGGGACACGAAGATCGGGCCGTTCTCAAGAGGGTTATCGGCTTTGTATACAAAGGCTACACTGGAGGCGGCCGAGGATTTGGGAGGAGGAGAGGAGGGTTGTGGTGGGGAGAGCAACTATTTGTGTTGTGTCGTGGAAAAAAGTGTTTTGGAGGGAAATGATGATTGTGAGGGTGTGCCTGAGGTGAGGATTGGATTTGTCGCTGTTGAGATTTCGACCGGAGATGTAGTTTATGGTGAGCTCAATGATGGCTTTATGAGGAGTGGGCTTGAAGCTGTGGTGTTAAGCTTGTCTCCAGCTGAGCTACTTCTAGGGGATCCTCTGTCAAAGCTAACAGAGAAGGTACTTGAAATCAATCTCTAATAGTTCATTTAGTTAACGTGAAAGGATTTAGAAAGTGAACGAGAAAGCTTCCTTGTTTGTGTGTGAAGCCATGCATTTTATTTTTGTTGTTGTTAAAGGTGTGACGTTCTTTGATTGTTTTGGCATCAAGGCTCGGTGCCTTGCCTTTTACCATGTATGTGACCATACTTGTATCATGCTTTAGTTCTAAGGATTCTCTTCTTAACGTTCTGTAATATGCTTAAAATTAATTATTAAGTTTAACTAAACTTAATTCAACATGTGTGTCTTACTCTTCACTATCATATACTGATTCAAATAGGAATAGCGAATTTGCTTGGGCAGTTAAGATTTTAAGTAGCAGTTTCCTTATGCTTAACGGTACAGAAAATCCTATTTCAGTTAACTTCAGGTAATTGTAAGACGTACAAGGAATCAGGTCAACTTAGATGATCAGAATGAACGATGGAATGTCAAGTGGTCGAAAATTGCAATAGTCTGGTTTAGCTGAGCTTATTCTATGGATTCTTGTTTATCAGTCTCTGCTGGCATATGCTGGACCTGCTTCAAATGTTCGAGTTGAGCGCGCCTCTCGAGATTGCTTTAGCACTGGTAGTGCACTTGCTGATATCATGTCTTTGTATGGGAATATACAAGAAAAGATACCGGATAACAGAAAGCAAACTCAAGAAGTGTCAGAACAGAGAAGTGATAACTTATTGATTAAGGCGAGATGGCTTTCAAACTCATCCTTTCATGTGATTTTGTTGTTTTTCTTCTAGTTTTGTTTCAAAAGATAGTGCTCGATATGGTTTTACACTTTCCTTTTTTATTCTCTTTATCGTAAGTCCACATATGCTAATGTTTTATTTCTTTTTTTTGATCTTCTATTTACTTTCTGATTTTTATCCACCCTACTTCAAAATGAAAGGAAATCATTAACATGCCAGATTTGGCAGTGCAAGCATTGGCCTTAACCATCCATCATCTCAAACAATTTGGATTTGATAGCATTTGGGGGCTTGGAGCTTCGTTCAGATCTTTCTCCAGCAACATGGAAATGAACCTTTCAGCAAACACACTTCAACAATTAGAGGTGATTGACTGGTTTCACTCAGGCAGAATAACTATGAAACTGTGGGTTTCACTAAAGACCTCTCTTAATGGAGCTAGCATCATTTGGTAGTTAGTTCATTAAGTGTTGGAGAATCTTCTGAAATAGCTTAGTGCATCATTAGTGCTATGATTATTTCATCTAACAGTCTATACATGACAGTGATTTGCAGATTGATCATTAGAATGCTTTTTTTCCCCCTTCATTCCTATGTTCTATCATGCTTTCCTAGGATTAAAAATTGGTGGTTTGTTGAAAAGGGGGAGAGCAAATTTTGGACAAATAAGTCTTAACTGCCATGTTCCAACTCCCTTGAACTGAGTTGTAGGAACTTTATCTCATGTTTGAGAAGTCAATTTTCTTGCTCTTCGATTTATGCCTTAATTCTTCCTAACTTTCCAGTTATTTCAAACCCTGTTTCTAAACTTGGATTAACAAGTTACCATTTAGGTCTTGAGGAACAATTCAAACGGTTCTGAGTTTGGGTCCTTGCTACATATGATGAATCATACTCTTACAATACCAGGTTCAAGGCTGATGAGGCACTGGGTAATGGTCTTATTTTGTATATATGACTATAAACTTCATTGTAATCTATTACATAGATTTAATAAGTAATGCCTGATACAGGTCACTCACCCTTTGTGTGCTAGAAGCATGATAAATGCTCGTCTTGATGCTGTTTCTGAGATTGCAGAATCCATGGGCTCTTATAGAGCTGCTCCTTGGGTTAATGAGATTGATAAGGAGAAAGCTGACTTATGCATTGTACAGCCTGATTTCTATAACTTGCTCTCTTCTGTTTTAACAACTTTAGGAAGATCACCTGATATTCAACGTGGAATAACCAGAATTTTCCATCGCACTGCCACTGCATCTGAGGTAATCATTGGTTGTTTTGAGACTGTTCAGCTCATTTTCATAAGGGTTATCCGTGCCTCTAACAGTGTCTTAAAATGGATTTAAGAATGAATAACAGTTTCCCATTTTCCATCTTCTCTTGGTTTTACGGCCTTCTTCCAATGTGAAACACCAGTTGCATCTCTTTATAACTTCTTGGAGGGGCTTAAACAACTTCTATTCTTTCCTCTGATATTGTGATTTTCAATGATACTTTGCTACTTGCTGACATTTCATTTCTGAAGGCACTGAAAAGCCTATACATGTAATTTGTTATCTGGATTCAAGATGCATTTTAACTTGGTAAAGCAAGAGAACCTTTTTACCTAGACAATAATCATGAGATGCTGTTGGTAATTGATGTGCTTGGCGAAAATTTTAAGTCTTCAAACAACAGTTCATTGCAGTTATTCAAGCTATATTATATGCCGGAAAACAGCTTCAGCAACTTAACATTGAAGAGGATCATGACAATGCCAGAGTGCAGGCACAGATTGTAAAATCTGTTCTATTGAAAAAGTTAATTTTGACTGCTTCTTCCACGAATATAGTGGGTATTGCTGCCAAACTGTTGTCTATGCTAAATAAGGAAGCAGCGGAACAAAAGGATCTCCCAAGCTTGATTTTAAGTTCGAATGGCCAATTTCCAGAGGTTTGTATATTCCATATAGTTCTTTTTTTATGTATCACTATTTTATGTTTTTCAACATGTGTTAAATGTCACATTTTATTTCTCTAAACATACTCAATTTACTTTGCCTAGGTTGCAAAAGCCAGGGAAGCAGTTCAATTAGCAAAGGACAAGCTGGATTCTTTGATCAGTATTTACCGCAAACACCTTAGAATGCGTAACTTGGAATTTTTTAGTGTGTCAGGAATCACACATTTGATTGAGGTAAGGCTGCAAGTTTTAAGGAAATGCATTTAATTCTTTGATGCAGTGCTGTACACTATTCAGTTGTTTAGTGTACTGCATCATACGACCTATTTGAGGTTTTGTGTTTGTATACTCTTTGTCCCAGTTATTCTAAATTTAGCTGCACTGCATGCTGCACTTCTGATTAGTTAACTTTGCAGTTGCCTTCGGATGTAAAGGTGCCATTAAGCTGGGTCAAGGTGAACAGCACTAAAAAAACTATTAGATACCACCCACCAGAAGTAATCGCGGCCTTAGATGAACTATCACTGGCCAATGAAGAACTAATGGTTGTTTGTCGAACTGCTTGGGATAGATTTTTGATGGGATTTGGTAAATATTATGCTGAATTTCAGGCTGCTGTTCAGGCTCTTGCAACGTTGGATTGTTTGCATGCTCTTGCTACTCTTTCAAAGAACAAGGTGTGCTAAAATTTTCTTTCTTTTTTTTCCTTAACTTCTGCCTAGTTTGATGCAATTTGATTCTTTAATTATTTATTGCAGAACTACATTCGGCCAGTATTTGTCGATAATGAAGAACCTGTTCAGATCCATATCTGTTCTGGTCGTCACCCGGTAAAATAGTCATGCTACATCTTATTATATGTGCAACTTCTATTCACCAATAAGTCACTATTTCTTTTTATCTAAATGATTTCAGATTACAAGATGATTGAAATTACCATATTATTTCATGTCTAGCATGTTGAAGAAAATCATTTAGATTGTTGAAACTTTAGGTTATATTATGATCATTCATTATGTGGTGTGATGAGCTGCTGCATGATATTTTGCTGTGGAGTCTAAAACTCAAGCTCAGTGGATTGTGATATTCTATTACAGGAGTAGAGATTATGGCCAATAGTCTGTTTCTTGTTGGTTATTTGTTGATTATGCCTAACAGGTTCTAGAGACCATTTTGCAAGATAATTTTGTACCAAATGACACTAATTTGCATTCAAATGGTGAGTATTGTCAAATTATTACTGGACCAAATATGGGAGGAAAGAGTTGCTACATTCGCCAAGTTGCTCTCATTGCTTTGATGGCTCAGGTAGATTGTAATTTTATATCTTCATTTATTCATAATGTTTGGCAGCTGTTCGATTTTTCTTTCCTGGTCATATCTAACTAATGTTAGTGAAAATTGTAAAAATTCCTGTTGAGTTTTTTCAGTTGATTTTATCGTCGGCTTCATTTTTGTAAGAACATACTATTTTGTTCAATCAATTATTTCTTATGTTATGTCTTGAATTCCTTTGAACTTCTTTTCTTGCTGGTTTCAATTAGTTCACATAAAATTTACTTTTTGTTGCTTTTATTTGACAAAAATGAGTTCTTGTGAGTTATGGTCACTTCATTCATAGTTGCCCTCTCATCCCTCTAGGTTGGCTCCTTTGTACCAGCATTGTCTGTAAAACTGCACATGCTAGATCAAATCTACACGCGGATGGGAGCTTCCGACAGTATTCAACAAGGTCGAAGCACATTTCTTGAAGAACTGAGTGAGGCTAGCTATATACTCAACAAGTGCACACCAAACTCACTGGTTATCATTGATGAGCTTGGTAGAGGAACAAGTACGCATGACGGTGGAGCTATTGCGTATGCTGCGTTGCACCATCTGCTTGAGAAAAAGAAAAGCATGGTCCTTTTTGTAACTCACTACCCAAAAATTGCTGACATCAAGAGAGAATTTCCAGGCTCTGTGGGAGCATACCATGTTTCTTATTTGGCTTCACAGAAAAGTACAGAAGCCACAGACTCGGAATTTGATGGTGAAAATGTCACTTACCTTTACAAGCTGGTACCTGGTGTTTCAGAGAAAAGTTTTGGATTTAAAGTCGCTCAGCTTGCTCAGGTAAACTGTAAATTCTGTATTGAAATAGTGATAGGGTCAAGTTGTTTTGAGTTGCACATAACTTTGCAGTCAGTTTCTTGAAAATTTTGCATATTCTCTTTCATGGAAACTCCATTACTGTTGCAGATACCTTCATCATGTATCAGACGGGCCATTGCCATGTCTTCAGAGCTGGAAGCTGTTGTAAACAGCAGAATAGGAAACAAATCAGGTTCAAACGAGCTGATAAAAAGCTTAACGATGGACGAAGAACAACCAGAACAGAGTACAGAAAAATGTAGTAATCCTTGCAGGGAATTGTTTTGGAACTTGAAGTTGGCATTGCAGGATGATGACCCTACAAAATGCATTCAGTTCTTGGCTAATGTTAAAAGGATTGCAGAGGACTTAACATCCACACGACAAATTCATTGACTTCCATGAAATTTTCCCATCTGTAGATAGTTTTGTCAAAATGAGTTATAATTACTTGTACCTAAACACTTCGTCTGTAATGTTTAAGATCCAGCTTTCAAATGTGCATTTGTAGAAGATAGTTAAATTTCAATATATTTATTAAGAATTATAATATAAGAATAAAATTTAATTTATATAAAAATTAAGGGATCATTTGACAGGAGGTAGAGACATAATTAAGAAGGCAAAAAATATCTATCTACTACAAAGCAGGGATACGTGAACAATGGTTCTAAGAAATGTCATCCCTAATGCTAGCTATGAACAATCTGAGTTCACTACAAAGCAGGGATACATGAGCAATGGTTCTAAGAAATGTCATCCCTAACGCTAGCTATGAACAATCTGAGTTCTCTTGCCTTTCTTGCATGTTCAGGTGACACTTCAGTTTCTGAGTCACTTAAATCTATTATATCAACAACTTGGTTTCTGGCTTGTCGGGATCCTGAGAAATTAGGCAGGTTTCTTGGTGGGGGAGGACTAGAAAGATCAATGACCTGATTTTGACTAAGACCTGTGTTACTAGCATAGCATGAGGTGAAAGTATTGGCTTCTCTGCTTCTTTCTGACCCTGCATTAAGTCCTCCGTGGTTTGTCAGACCTAAGGTGGCATTACTATTTGATATAGCTGGTTTTGAAGAATGGGAGGAACTAAAAGCTGTATTGCCTTCTGATTCTATTTCCAGCAACAAAGCTTGGAGTCTAGAGTCTAGGTCAGCAATAGTAGTACTCTTCACCAACTTCTTTGGTCTTCCTTTGTTTTGTTTTTCTTTCTTGCCCTGAGCTTTCCGTTCCTCAAACTCAGTTATCTTTTCAGGACAGGCACTGAAAAGAGAAGGAAAGAAATAAGAAAAAAGCAATCCCTTGAATCACAATGTGAATCATTTAAGATTTGCAAAAGTGTAACAACATAATGGTAAAGCTACTTAGAACCTCAGATCAGTTGCAGGAGTGTATCAAACAGATTGCAGATATCTTTGAATAAAAATAAAAAACAACAAATTCTCATTTGGAGGGTTTGAATCATAAGCCATTAACTCTCCACGCCTCTAGCAGAAAAGTACTCAAAGTCCAGGTGCACTTTTGAGTACGTAGAAAACTCAAGCAATCGTAAATAGTACCTTTCAATTAGATCTGCTGAAACTATAGAGGTCTTAAGCCCGTCCAACCTATCCCACAACACCTCAAAGCAATCTCTTCCTTGCACTTTTCGGTGCTTGACAATTTCTGTCACTGGGCACTTCACTGGCATCTGCAGTGCAAGGTTTTGCTCAGAGGTTAACAATAATAAATGGAGATGATTTCTATGAATGGCATATTGACATGCTTCAGGCGACCAAGTTTTACTGTAAAACTAATGCATGAAGTAACTGCTTTCACACACAAATGTCAACTTATTTCTGTGGAGTATGCCTCCAAACACTTTTTGGATTTTCATAAATACATCTATTTCATTTTTTTCATAAAAATCTGTACAGCCACATTCGTGTTTAAAGGATGGAGATTGTATTTTAAAGCTGCAGTTAGAAACCACATTCAACTCAGTTCCTTTTGGGATCTTCAAGCAGGAGGACAAGTATTTTAAATATCCATACCATCACATTAAGACCCGACAGCTCTAAAGATAGTAAACCAACCAATACGGAGGAACATCAGGCACTGGCTAGTTGAGGTGAAACTAGTACCTGGTACAGAGGAGGCTGAACTCCAAGTTGTAATGAAGCTGAACGTAACTTGGCAAATCTTCGTAGATCTCTTTCAGCAACTTTTGGAAGGACATACTCATCTACAATGAAGCTACAATGTAAATACAGCTACTACATTAATGTTACATCTTAAACAATTTGCATGGTAACAGAAAGTAAAGACCTGTTTTCACTAAAGGCCACCCAAAAAACTGAGCACATATTTGTTGAAGCTCAGCCCGTTGAAATGGAAGATTTGCAAGCGCCCTGTGAAAAACATAACAGCAAAGGAAGAAGATCATAGAAACTATGATGCTACTTGACGTGTCAAGACCAAGTCAGCTAAAGCAGAAAAACTCTACCATTTTATTTGCGCTCAAGTGAAGTCAAAACCCAATGCAAAGAGTGTACATGTAAACTTTCTTAGTGTAACCATGTAATGAATACATGTATTCAATGAACAAAAAAGACTTGGTTATGTTCTAGTCGGAAATAGATGAAATCATTTTATCAAATGAATACCTCATGGGGCAAATAATGAATAAATCAGAACAGATGTCTCAGCTACATTACCTATGGACTTCATCAGAATCTGCAGAGTGGCACTTAGGTTTTAAATATGCATTTATAACTTGCAAACATGGATTCGATGCTTCAGAATTATCATTGCTACCTACAATAGGCATCAAGTATTAAGGCAGAAGTGGAACTAGTGAACTCGCATGTTCCAAACTCAACCAAATTCTGAAATGCAACAGTATAGAACCAGATGCAAAACAATGGCCGTAAGATTTGCAAAAAGAAGGTTCTTCTCGTCAACCCCAGCAGGGACGGAGCTACACTCCAAAAAATTTCACATGAAAAAATTATTATTTTAAATTTTAATTAGATTAAAAAAATAAAATTTTGCTCCAACAAAAATTTTGCCCCCACTCAAAAACTTTTTGGATCTGTTCCTGACCCCAGGTATCAATTGTTGAATGCACTGGGTTTGAATTTTCATTGCCATCAAGAGCTTGACTTAGTGTCTTCGAACATTTTGTCTTCTTTACAAAAGATAGTCCGACTGATATGATTTGTTGAAAGATATTGTTTTCTCCAACAGACTTGATAAGCCGGCAAGCTGATTCCTAAAGTCATTGAGTAAAGTGTAACAGCACAAGTATATATCAGCCAACTCAAATATGATAAGTGCATCAATAAAGAAAAAAAAAGGAGAATGAATAAGAAAGAAATAGATACAGTAAAGAAGCAGTGGAATATCCAAACATACTGGACCAAGACCGTGAACACCCTGACAGTAATCACACCCAAGAAGAAGGGCCAGTGTAATCTGGAGACAGAAAGATAATCATTGAGCATTACACAACCAATCACAGGCCAAAAGAAAATGCAAGATAGCAGAGTGTTCAGGTGTGAGCCTTTGATGAGTTTCACTTTCATAGGAAAAAAATTAAACAGGATTTTCTGAAAGATAAAGACCAAAGAAACTTGCCAACGATTTCCTTCCAAATCCAAGGTTTCTTTCAATATCAGCCATATCGTAGCATACAACATGACCACCTTCCGCTAATCATCAAAAGAACTGGTCAGTAGTAGTCAAAATTAATGATGAGCAATAATTGAATCAATAGACAAAAAGCCTCCCCATCTGCTCACCCAGGCATATATCTCTGTACACCGTCCTAGCACCAAAAAGGAAGATGTCTGAATCTGAACTAAAGCAACCATCCTGATAATAGGGCAAAATAAATAAATTGGAAACTTAGAAATTTATCCAAGTGACACAACTGAATCCAGACTAAGATTTTTTGCTACTTACACATAATGATTCTGAATTGAGTAATGCACACTGTGCTTCAGCTTCCTCAATTCTGGAATTAAGAAAAAGAAATGTAGGAGAAAGAATTTGTCAAAGGTGCAGCCATTGCTTTAAGAATCTATATGCATTAAATTGTAGCCTCACTAATTTCATAGTGCTTTTACAAGTAGCAACATTCTTGGAACCAGACTTCGTCATTAATTCATTGGTCTTAGTATCAAGTTCCAAGGGAACCAGTTATAAACGACTTTCTATCAAGCGGTTCAACCTTCAGATCTCTGATAAAATGATTCAACACTGGTTCACCTTCAACATAACTTCCACAATAATATTAACAGAAATAACTTCATTGAAATACCCATCCAGACAAGGGATTCCAAGCGCCAGTCCAAGGACTTTAGCTTCCTTGATCATGCGGGAGAATTCAGACCCCATGTTTCTCTTAAGAGAGCATGCTTTTTGTTGATTCACTTCATCCTGGGAAACCTGAAGTGCGGAGAAATCATTTGCAGGTTAACAGATAGAAAGAAAGAAAACAAAAAAACTAAACCTGTAGCACAGAAAGAAATTGAACTGTTTAGAATAGTAAACAAGGTTTTCCTACCTCGATTCCCGATTTTAAGCGCTGCCTGTAAGTTGCTAGTTTGATAGCCGGAATTGCTCCGTCTACAAGGGAACGAAACAGCAATGAGTAATTCCTAAATTCTATACAAAACTAAATGAGAGATGCTACTGAAAATAAGTGTTTTTGTGTGTACAAAATGAGCGTTTGGGAATGAAAAGGTCACAATTATTATCAAAAACTCAAATTCAGAAAACCAAAGACAAAAAAACTAGACTTTGCTGAAGCTAAGCATCCAAAAAGAATAACTTTTTTAAGACTTCAATGGCAACCGATGGCCAATTTGCAAAAAAGGAGTGGAGCAAGTACCAGAAACAAAAACAAGGCTACAATTCAAGGCAATGAGAGCTCTGAGACGGTGAAAAAGATTCTTAAGGTAAAGCTTCTCTGTCATTGCGGAGTGCGACCTGTTTACAGTTTGAAGTTGAACCAACCAACAGGAAAGATCTATGCACAACCTCTTGTTCCTGAAAACAACGAATTGGGTGATTAAAAAACTAACCTTTTCAGCATCAAACAATATGAAAATGGAGCAAATCCCAGGTGTTTGGGATGTATGGCTGCCCAGAAAACGGTAGAAAAAAAGGAAAAACAGAGGAATTAACTGAAGATGATGTAGTGGTAAGATTTTCTTGCAGGATTCCAAGACATCCCACAAGTACTTCACCCCCATATTTCTGGGACAGATCGAAATCGAAGTGTACCGAGGTTCTTGAACAGAGCGGTTCGCCAAGAGCCCGCCAGAAGGGGAGTAGAGATTCAACAGTAAGTAATACGGCGCCGGTTATTTAGTTTAGAGCTTGTTTGGGCTGGACCATGGGCTCAAGCAAAAAAAGATATTTTTCTCTGTTCTAAAATATAAATGTCACAAATTTTCATTTTAATTATATTTTGGTATTTTCATTCTTTTTTTTAAACGGAGGACTCACAACTACTATTATTTGAATGTGTACTGGATAAACTTACGGATGGACACAATAGCCTGCAAATCACGCTAATTGAGTATTCTAAACTAAGCAAGTCATGTACGACAGACTCAATCGAGAGAGCGTAAGTAGAAATATTCGAATACAGAACTTTTTAATCTCATGCCATCACTCCTAGAGGGATTAGTTCTTGTTCATTGCTATCTATTTTTTCGTATTAATATCAACTAAACCTAAATTGGCCTTTTTATATATGTATTAATGATTTTTATAATAAAAAGAAAGTTTAAATTTATTTGAAAAAATTAAAATACGTTTAATATTAAAATTTATAAATTCAAGTACTTTTCCTAAATTATTGTAAAAATAATTTCAATTTACATTTATTATATTAATACGAAGTTATTTAAAATATATCTCTTAAAATATTTAAACTT